>JAVJIF010031234.1:0-28240 GCA_038442645.1 Agave tequilana
GTATTTGACCGATTTTAATTTCAAATATCATTTTCCAATATTTAAGATTTTATGAGATTTTCTGGAATTTTCTGGAATTAAAATGAATTTCTTCAAAAACGGTGTCGGCCAGTGCCTGACCGATTCCCGAATTTTTATCTCCCAAACAGTTAGGAATTTTTAGAAAGTCCCTTAGACTTTATTACTTAGAATCATATTTCCTACTTATACACTTTTTCTGAGAATTTTATAAATTTATGAAAATTTTTTGGAGTCAGTAAATAACTGATTCCGGGATTTTTAATTAAAAATCTATACAGTATTTCTTCAAACGAATTTCACCATGAGTCTTCAAATATTTTTCTTGATTTTTGGTAAAATTTTCAGACCAATCCGAGATACTGAATTTCGGACATTTTTTCAATTATTGCAAAATTCCAATTCCACTTCATTTCCACCTCATTCCCACTCACACACTTCACCTAACCCCACTCACTCTCTCTCCTTCCTATGGCCGGCCAAGTGGCCATGAGGGGACACCTCACCCCCACATTTTTGCAAGAAAACCCCCACTTCCATCAAAATCCCAATCCCTTTACAAAAGATCCCAACCTATAAATGCATTTCATTTGCAAAATTCCCCTTTTTCTCATTTCTTCATCAAGAGAACTCTCTCAAAATCTCCTTCCTCAAACCAAACCCTAACTCCAAGATCACCCAAATCTCTTCACCTACACCTCAAGGTCTCAAGGGATTCAACTAGGGCTTCATCAAGGAACTCCATCTTCAACCTCTACTCCCCAAGGCAACTCCAAGAGCACTTCTTCACCTCAAGCTTCAACAACAAGTGTGGAGTGAAGCAATCACCTCCATCCTTGAATCAAGTCACAATTAAACCTAACCTAGTGAGTATCTTTACTCACCAAGACCTAATTAACACTTCATTCCTTGTGGTAGAAATCTTTGTACACTTGTAGTATAAAAATCCATTTTTAGGGCATCACAACTCAAATCCAACCTCCCCATGTAAGTATATTATTCAACAAGGCTAGTTTCTGTTTTAGTGTACTTGTACTGCTAGATCCGGTCCCCTAATACCAAAAAAAATCCTATTTTTAGACTGTTAGAACAACCCAAGAAAATTCTGATTTTCTGCCTTAACAGCAGCTAGTTCCAGAGGATCGTCGACCGGCAGTCGACCGATCACTCTGCCGATGTGCACAGAGTGCACAGCTTTGAGCTGGCGGTCGACTGGCAGTCGACCGACCACTCGACCGGCTTAAGGAATTTATTGTGGACAGTCGACCGGCAGTCGACCGGCCAAACCTGGAGCTCACGCACTTTGTACGGTCGACCGGCAGTCGACCGGCACTCGACCGCCTTTGTAAATCCCAGTCGACCGGCAGTCGACCGGAGGTCGACCGTTAGGCCAAATTCTGGGACAGATTTCAGACTCCTTTCCTTTTTGATTTTTGATATTCCCCTGATATATGTATGATGTTTTAGTCTTGTTTATGCTTCATACCTGTACTGCATGACATGTTACCTGATAGATCTTGCTTCATTAGGCTTCATGACTTGTTGTTATATATTGCTATTCCTTAACTTGTTAAATATGAAGTATCACCACTCTTCATGCTATCACTAAAACACCAAGCATGATACACCCGACTTTTATATAAAATTCACCAACTTACATTGGGTCGGGGGGAAATATGCGGAATATCGATATGTGTTCGTGTTACAGTGGTTTTAGGTATATTGTACAATTATTGTTCCGGTCTTACCTGTGGTACTCCAGGGGACCGAGGGGAGTGCTTGCTCCCTTTCCTGTTTACTGTCATGACAAGGGCATACATAAGTCCCTCCTGTTTAGCCTTGCGGCAGGTTCCGTCTTCAAGCAACGGAACAATCCTGGGCCGTGGTCCCGGGTATGCACGGGACCCACTGTAAACATAGTTCGTCGATACAACCGCTGTTTCCAATAACAACCTTGTTTCACTAGGATATGGATCTATGTGTTCTGGGACGCTGGGTCACATAGCTAGATATCACAGTAAGACAAGTAATAATAATAAGACGTTAATTGTAGATTTGTTGCATATGATCTTACCTTATTGAGTTTACATCGCTGTTATTCATTGCTATTTATTGTAACTTCATTGCCTTATTCATGATCCTTATGTCACTTGACTATCTTTTATTTGTTATTATATGTCTTGACCCTTTGGATTTGCATATTCAGATTCTGAGGCTTGGAACGAAGTGGAGCCTTCCACAGAGGACCGGGCCTATCTTTCTGAGCAGGCTGACCAGCTCTAGTCTCATCGTGCCGACTCTTCCTTTTGGTTCACGGGATCTCCATCCATTTCGTGAGCATTTTTGTATTTTTGTTGTATAGGATTCATTTTGGACTTGGGTTGTGATAAAGGACACTTGTAAAGTGATTTTGCTTATCATAACTTGTATAACTTTGTATTTATCTTTTGTAAGTTGGCATATGAATATACCACGTTGTGTGTTGTACTCTGATACTTGTTGTACTTAAGGCTTAGCGTATATACGTGGGGGCCATCTGACCTACGTATATGCGTTGCAGTGACGTTCCCGTATCATTGGGATCGGGGCGTTACAGGTTGGTATCAGAGCCTAGGCTCTCAAACCTAAAAGTACAACCAAGTGGCAAATTCTAGTGATTTGCTAATGCCAACTACAATGTACAAAGTTATATAGTCCTTCTTGACTTCGTCCTTGATTCATTCCTCGTATCCTAAACTCCTTCCCTTTGTTTCCAATTCCAGATCTTATCCCTTTCGGTATGGAGAGACGTTCGGGTCGCAACAATGTCGGGCAAGTACCGAATGGACCCGTAGGAGGAGAGGGTGCTGATATCCTGAGGATCATTCAGACTATGCTGGGAAACCAGCAACAGCAGATGGAGAATCAGCATCAGCAGACTGAGCTCCTCAGGCAGGAGTTGGCAGCCCGAAGGAGCAGAAGCCGGGGAACATCTCAGACTTCCGACGGCTACAGCCGGCCGTATTCACGGGAGTCGAGAGGCCATTGGAGGCTGAACAGTGGTTAACAGACACCACCGATCTGCTGAACGCCGCCAGGGTGCCTAAGGAGAACCAAGTGGAGGTTGCAAAGATCCAGCTGAAGGACATAGCCAGGACTTGGTGGCTTGCAGAGGAAGCTCGCTTGGAGAAACCTATCTCTTGGGATACGTTCTCCAAGAGCTTCTACAGTCGTTTCTTCCCCGCCACTGCTCAGAAGGACATGGAGGAGCAGTTCATTAGGCTTCAACAGGGGGATAGATCCGTAGATGAGTATGCTGCAGAATTTCTCAGGTGAGTCGCTTCGCCCCGTACATGATAGCAGATGAGGAGAAGAGGGCAAGCCGGTTCCAGCAAGGTCTGCAAATGGACATTCAGATGTTCCTAATGCCCCATCATCTGAAGACCTATGCAGAAGTTCTCACCAGCGCTCGAGAGGTGGAGCGTGGGTTTGAGAAGAAGCAAGGAGATCAGAGGAAGGACCAGGCCATGAAGAGGCCGTTTGTACCGGTGGGCAGAGGAGGACCATCCAGAGCAGCGAAGGTCCAGGCCAGGCAACCATTCAGGGCAGTTCCTTACCAGGTGGCTCGACCAGGTCTTATCTGCAATTTCTGCCAGAAGCCAGGACACTCCCAGCAGAATTGCCGGAGGGCAAACGGATGGTGTTTGGTGTGTGGAGCACGAGACCATGCCGTGGAGACCTGTCCGCACAGGAGGATGGGATTTGCTAACCAAACCTTGCGGCACCTCAGGGGCAGAATGTGCAGAGGGTACTACCAGGGCCAGTGGGCAGAGGCATCAGGGACCAGTGATGAGGAGAGCCCTTCCCCTTCCTCCACCGCATGTTGCTCGCCCAGTGCAGAGAGGAGCCGGACAGCAGCAGGGCGTGGCAGAGGTCAGGCCTACAACCTGACAGCAGAGGAGGCTGAGGCTTCAGAGGAGGTGATTACAGGTAACATCAGAGTTCATTCTATACCTGTTCTCGCTCTCTTCGATTCGGGTGCATCCCACTGTTATATCTCCGACCATTTTGTGGCTGTTCATTCCATACCTGTTAAGGCTTTAGACCACAAGTGGGAGATAAGTACAGGGAATGGGGGTTGTATCTTCTAGAGTTTGTGCTGACTGTCCAGTGGAGCTTTGTGGAAAGATCTTGGCCATAGACATGCTCGTACTAGACACCAAAGGGTACGACGTGATCTTAGGCATGACTTGGCTCAGTCAGTACTATGCTGTGATCGACTGTAGAGGGAGGAGGATCAATTTCAGAATCCCTCATCAGCCGGAGTTCCAGTTTAGTGGAGAGGTGAAGCCTGCTAAGAAGGAGATTCAGATGACCACTTCGGAGGTTCTGAAGGGAGTGCCAGTGTGGGATGAGTTTCCAGAAGTCTTTGCTGAGGTCTCAGGGCTTCCACCGGAGAGGATAATTGAGTTCTCCATTGATACAATTCCAGGAGCAGCTCCTATATCCAAGGCTCCGTACAGGATGGCACCGACAGAGTTGGAGATCTTGAAGAGGCAACTGCAGGAGTATTCAGACAAGGGGTTGATTCGGCCAAGCACTTCACCATGGGGAGCTCCAGTGCTCTTGGCAAATAAGAAGGATGGTGGTAAGAGGCTTTGTATTGATTATAGGGAGTTGAACAAGGTCACCATCAAGAACAAGTATCCCTTGCCCCGGATTGATGACTTGTTTGATCAGCTTCATGGAGCCCGTGTATTTTCTAAGTTAGATTTGCAGTCGGGTTACCATCAGCTGAGGGTGAAGAAGGAGGATGTTCCGAAGACGGCATTCAGGACCCGATATGGCCACTATGATTTCTGGTTATGCCTTTCGGAGTCACAAATGCCCCTGCAGTTTTCATGGACTTGATGAATCGAGTGTTCTCCCCTTACCTGGATCAGTTTGTAGTTGTATTTATAGATGACATCCTGATCTATTCAAAGAATAATAGGGAGCATGCAGAGCACTTGAGAATTGTGTTGCAGACTCTTCAGCAGGAGCAGCTTCATGCCAAGAGGAGCAAGTGTGAATTCTGGTTGGACAGCATAGCCTTCCTTGGGCACATAGTTTCAGCAGAAGGAATTTCAGTTGATCCTAGTAAAGTCCAGGCAGTGAAGAATTGGCCAGTTCCGAAGACGGTGACTGAGATAAAGAGCTTTCTTGGACTAGCCGGATATTACAGGCGCTTTGTCCAGGATTTCTCTAGACTTGCAGCTCCGTTGACCAGGCTCACCAGAAAAGGGGAGAGATACATATGGATAGAAGAATGTGATGCAGCATTTGAGCAGTTGAAGCAGAGGCTTATTTCAGCTCCAATCTTGAGGACTCCTTCAGGAAGAGGAGGGATGGTCATTTTCTGTGATGCATCAGGTAAAGGCCTGGGGTGTGTACTTATGCAACGTGATCATGTTATAGCATATGCATCCAGGCAATTGAAGCCTCATGAGAGGAATTACCCAACTCATGACTTGGAGTTGGCAGCTGTGATATTTGCTTTGAAGATCTGGAGACACTACCTTCTGGGAGACAAAGTGTTGATATACACAGATCACAAGAGCCTCAAGTATATTTTCTCACAGAAGGAGTTGAATATGAGGCAGAGGAGGTGGTTGGAGCTTATGGCGGACTACGATATTGACTTGCAGTATCATCCAGGCAAAGTCAATACCGTTCCAGATGCACTGAGCAGGATGCCAGAGAACAGAGTGCTAGTCCACCTTACTCAGCAGAGGGAATTGATTCGAGATTTCATCAGATTGGATTTGATGTTGGTGCAAGGAGGTGATAAGGCAGGGCAGCTTATGACTTTACAGATCCAGTCATCATTGATAGAGGAGATCAAGGGAGCTCAGAAAGAGGACCCCAGATTACAGACATTCAGAGCTCAGGTGGAGGCTGGTTTGAGGACTGATATCTGTATCCATCCAGATGGTGCATTGTATTTGGGGATAGACTTTGTGTTCCCAGGGAGAAGTCAGACAGAAGATTTGGAGGAAGCACACAGTTCAGCTTATTCCATACATCCCGGAGGAAACAAGATGTATCAGGACCTGAGGAGGCACTTCTGGTGGAATGCTATGAAGAGGGAGATAGCCCAGTTTGTTGCCAAGTGCTTGGTTTGTCAGCAGATTAAGATCGAGCATCAGAGATCAGCTGGACTTCTTCAACCCTTGCCGATACCCGAATGGAAGTGGGAGCACATCACCATGGACTTTGTGACGGCATTGCCTCGGAGTCCCAAGGGTAATAATGCGGTGTGGGTGATAGTTGATCGCCTCACCAAGTCAGCTCACTTCATACCATTCAGGGTAGGCCAGTCGACTGAGGTTCTGGTAGATAAGTATATGAAGGAGGTGGTTCGTCTGCATGGAGTTCCAGTTAGTATTGTGTCAGATAGAGACACCAGATTCAGATCTCATTTCTGGGAGAGTCTCCAAGAAAGTCTGGGAACTCGTCTGAAATTCAGTACTTCATACCATCCTCAGACAGACGGACAATCTGAGAGGACTATCCAGATCCTTGAAGATATGTGAGGGCTTGCATGATTGACTTCGGAGGATCGTGGGAAGATCATCTTCACTTGGCTGAGTTTTCATATAACAACAGCTATCAGGCAAGTATTAAGATGGCACCCTTTGAGGCATTGTATGGTAGGAAGTGCCGATCACCGATTTGTTGGGATGAAGTCGGTGAGAGGAGTCTTTTGGGACAGAGATCCTGATGCAGGCGACAGAGAAAGTCAGGGTTATCAGAGATCATCTCAGGGCTGCTCAGAGTAGACAGAAGAGTTGGGCAGACACTCGGAGGAGGCCATTGGAATTCCAGACCGGAGATCATGTGTTCTTGAAGATATCACCTACCAAGGGTGTAATCCGGTTCGGTACACGGGGGAAGCTTAGTCCGAGGTATATTGGCCCATTCGAGATCCTGGATCGTGTGGGAGATGTGTCCTATAGATTGGCATTACCGCCATCTTTGGACGGGGTGCATAATGTCTTCCACGTGTCTCAGTTGAGGAAGTATGTCAGGGATGACGGCCATATTCTGGACCATCCGAGCTGGAGCTACAACGGATCTTTCATACCAAGAGCAGCCGTTGGCCATTCTGGATAGGAGTGTCAAGACACTGAAGAACAGAGCTATTCCATTGGTATTGGTGTCATGGAACAGGCATGCGCCAGGGGAGGCCACTTGGGAGCGTGAGGACGCTATCCGGGAGCGTTATCCTCAACTTTTCACATCTTGATTGGGTAAGACTCTTTTTCTACTCTTCTTTACCGTTATCTTTCCTTGTATCCATATCTATCTGTTGCTTTTCCTGTTATCTTTCACCTTATTAAATTTCGGGGACGAAATTTTTGTAAGGTGGGAAGATTGTAATACCCCTCTCCCGGGATACGTACTTAGTTACGTATTCAGTCTTTCGATCGTATTTCCGATTTACCTTCCGTATTTGACCGATTTTAATTTCAAATATCATTTTCCAATATTTAAGATTTTATGAGATTTTCTGGAATTTTCTGGAATTAAAATGAATTTCTTCAAAAACGGTGTCGGCCAGTGCCGCTGACCGATTCCCAAATTTTTATCCCAAACAGTTAGGAATTTTTAGAAAGTCCCTTAGACTTTATTACTTAGAATCATATTTCCTACTTATACACTTTTTCTGAGAATTTTATAAATTTATGAAAATTCTTTCGGAGTCGGTAAATAACTGATTCGGGATTTTTAATTAAAAATCTATACAGTATTTCTTCAAACGAATTTCACCATGAGTCTTCAAATATTTTTCTTGATTTTGGTAAAATTTCAGACCAATCCGAGATACTTGAATTTCGGACATTTTTTCAATTATTGCAAAATTCCAATTCCACTTCATTTCCACCTCATTTCCCACTCACACACTTCACCTAACCCCACTCACTCTCTCTCCTTCCTATGGCCGGCCAAGTGGCCATGAGGGGACACCTCACCCCCACATTTTTGCAAGAAAAACCCCCCACTTCCATCAAAATCCCAATCCCTTTACAAAAGATCCCAACCTATAAATGCATTTCATTTGCAAAATTCCCTTTTTCTCATTTCTTCATCAAGAGAACTCTCTCAAAATCTCCTTCCTCAAACCAAACCCTAACTCCAAGATCACCCAAATCTCTTCACCTACACCTCAAGGTCTCAAGGGATTCAACTAGGGCTTCATCAAGGAACTCCATCTTCAACCTCTACTCCCAAGGCAACTCCAAGAGCACTTCTTCACCTCAAGCTTCAACAACAAGTGTGGAGTGAAGCAATCACCTCCATCCTTGAATCAAGTCACAATTAAACCTAACCTAGTGAGTATCTTTACTCACCAAGACCTAATTAACACTTCATTCCTTGTGGTAGAAATCCTTGTACACTTGTAGTATAAAAATCCAATTTTTAGGGCATCACAACTCAAATCCAACCTCCCCATGTAAGTATATTATTCAACAAGGCTAGTTTCTGTTTTAGTGTACTTGTACTGCTAGATTCGGTCCCCTAATACAAAAAAAATCCTATTTTTAGACTGTTAGAACCAACCCAAGAAAATTCTGTTTTTTCTGCCTTAACAGCAGCTAATTCCAGAGGATCGGTCGACCGGCAGTCGACCGATCACTCTGCCGATGTGCACAGAGTGCACAGCTTTGAGCTGGAGGTCGACTGGCAGTCGACCGACCACTCGACCGGCTTAAGGAATTTATTGTGGACCAGTCGACCGGCAGTCGACCGGCCAAACCTGGAGCTCACGCACTTTGTACGGTCGACCGGCAGTCGACCGGCACTCGACCGCCTTTGTAAATCCCAGTCGACGGCAGTCGACCGGAGGTCGACCGTTAGGCCAAATTCTGGGACAGATTTCAGACTCCTTTCCTTTTGATTTTGATATTCCCCTGATATATGTATGATGTTTTAGTCTTGTTATGCTTCATACCTGTACTGCATGACATGTTACCTGATAGATCTTGCTTCATTAGGCTTCATGACTTGTTGTTATATATTGCTATTCCTTAACTTGTTAAATATGAAGTATCACCACTCTTCATGCTATCACTAAAACACCAAGCATGATACACCCGACTTTTATATAAAATTCACCAACTTACATTGGGTCGGGGGGAAATATGCGGAATATCGATATGTGTTCGTGTTTACAGTGGTTTTAGGTATATTGTACAATTACTGTTCCGGTCTTACCTGTGGTACTCCAGGGGACCGAGGGGAGTGCTTGCTCCCTTTCCTGTTTACTGTCATGACAAGGGCATACATAAGTCCCTCCTGTTTAGCCTTGCGGCAGGTTCCGTCTTCAAGCAACGGAACAATCCTGGGCCGTGGTCCCGGGTATGCACGGGACCCACTGTAAACATAGTTCGTCGATACAACCGCTGTTTCCAATAACAACCTTGTTTCACTAGGATATGGATCTATGTGTTCTGGGACGCTGGGTCACATAGCTAGATATCACAGTAAGACAAGTAATAATAATAAGACGTTAATTGTAGATTTGTTGCATATGATCTTACCTTATTGAGTTTACATCGCTTGTTATTCATTGCTATTTATTGTAACTTCATTGCCTTATTCATGATCCTTATGTCACTTGACTATCTTTTATTTGTTATTATATGTCTTGACCCTTTGGATTTGCATATTCAGATTCTGAGGCTTGGAACGAAGTGGAGCCTTCCACAGAGGACCGGCCTATCTTCTGAGCAGGCTGACCAGCTCTAGTCTCATCGTGCCGACTCTTCCTTTTGGTTCACGGGATCTCCATCCATTTCGTGAGCATTTTTGTATTTTTAGTTGTATAGGATTCATTTTGGACTTGGGTTGTGATAAAGGACACTTGTAAAGTGATTTTGCTTATCATAACTTGTATAACTTTGTATTTATCTTTGTAAGTTGGCATATGAATATACCACGTTGTGTGTTGTACTCTGATACTTGTTGTACTTAAGGCTTAGCGTATATACGTGGGGGCACCATCTGACCTACGTATATGCGTTGCAGTGACGTTCCCGTATCATGGGATCGGGGCATTACAGTCGTCTTCCTTATCCGCAGAGGAAAGCGATTTTGAGGATGAGGTCGACTATGGTGACGAACCCGCTCCTCTTGATCTGAGTAAATTCTCACACATCTCGGAGGAGGAAATACATGGGTGCGAGCCGTTGACGATATCACCACTGGCGGCAGTTACTCGCCTGAAGGTATTCTTTTCACCTTCTGACCTGATTTCCCTTTTCATTTTGAAGAGAAGGCTTTAACATTCTCCTTTTATGCTGCAGGATGGCTGAGGATACCGAGGCTGCAACCTCCTCGCATATCGAGGAGATGGTGCAAGAGTTGACCCAGCCGGAAGGAGTTGAGACTCCAGCTGCCGAGGCAATTACCGAAATCGGGGAGACTTTTACTCTGCAGGAAGAGGAGGTCACCACTGAAGTCAGGGAGACTTCTCCTCTGCAGGGTTCGCCCAAGGATTCGACATCTCTGGACCTTCAGCTTGGTAAGGAAGTTTTGATGTCTCAGATGTTTCTCTTTTTACCATTCTGGCTAATGTTGAGGTAACTTGCAGAGAGAACTGAGGGGCCCAGGTAGAGAGTCTGACGGTCAGTGTCCCTCCGGAAGGCCACACGGCCCAAGCCTTGGCTGAGGTTTCTGAGGAGGTCGAGCTCACTACCCTGTCATCAGCTGTGGAGGTTCTTGCAGAGGTGGTACCCCCAGAAGCGCCAGTGGCTGCTCTTGCTCCTGCCGTACCCGTGGTCAGCCCGACTCTTGCACCAACAGAGCCGGTCTACATCCCCCACCCCGTGATAGAAAGGGGATCGGGGAGCACTTCGGATGATGATATCATGGAGCTTTTGACACGCCAGGCGGTGCAGCAGTTCCTTACCTCGATGCGAACATGCATCAATTTCGTCCTGACTAGGGGTAGCTCCCTTGACTTCGCCCAGATGTTTCTCAAAAACCAGGTCGAGAACATCAAGTTGGCCGGAGGCCCTTCGCTAGCCCAGGCGAGTCAGCTGCTGGTGGATCAGCTGGGACAGCACCTGAGAGAGCTTCGATCCCTGGAAGATGATGCCAGTTCATCCCACGAAGCCCAAGAAATGCTGAATAGGCTCCTTGTTGCTCAAGAGCAGGAGCGAAGAGAGGTAGAGGAGAAGATCACCGATAGCACTCGTCTTCTTGAACGTGTCCAGGCTGATCACCAAAGGCTGGCAATTGAGTCCGAGGAGTCAGAGACGATCATACAGGCCGCAAAGCAGGCTATCCTTGACTCTCGGGCTGTTATAGCCAGGGCTGAGGCCATGATTGTCTTCAATGAACAGAGGCTTGCTACCTCTGAAAAGAGGCTAGCGGAGTTAGAGTGTAACACCTCGTTCCGGAATACATACTTTGTTGCGTATTCAGCTTTTCAGTCGTATTTTTTGATTTACTTTCCGTATTTATCCGATTTCAATTCCAAATATTATTTTCCAATATATTAGGTTTTATGTGATTTTCTGGAATTTTCTGGAATTAAAATGAATTTCTTCAAAACCGTGTCGACCAGCGCCGCTGATCAATTTTCTGATTTTTATTTTCCAAACTGTTAGGAATTCTTAGAAAGTCCTTTAGACTTTATTGTTGAGAATCCTATTTCCTAGCTAAGGCCTTTTTCTGAGAATTTTATGATTTTATGAAAATTCGTACGGAGTCGGTAAATCACTGATACCGGGATTTTTATAATTAAAACTATAAAGTATTTCTCAAAAAGGATTTCATTTTAAGTCTTTGTATATTATTATAGATTTTTGGTGAAAATTAGGAGTCGTTCCGAGATACTTGAATTTCGGACGATTTCGGTATTTTCCGAAATGTTTTCCGTACTTTCGACTTTGACCCAGGAACTCGCGGTTTTAATATTATAATTTTCTGAGTTAGAGAAAATATCCTTTCAATTTAATTTTCTTTCCTTTTCCTTTCTCTATTTTCCTTTCCTTCTTCATGAAGCCAAAGGAGTTTTGAATTTCCAAAATTCCATTTAATTTCCACCTCTCCACTTCCACACACTTCACCATTAATGACCCTCATTAATGACCCTCCACCTCACCCCCATTTGGCTAATGGTGATTGGCCAAAGGAGACACCTCACACCCACTTGGCTAATTATGATTGGTCAAGAAAATATCTCATCCCCTATTTTGCACAAAAGCCCCTCTCTATTATTTAATTACTTCTCCTTTACAAATCAAAATCCTATTTAAATCAAATCCTTTACATTTTTATTCTTTTCTTCACTTCATCAAGAACTCCACCTTTGCAAAAGCCTTCTCCTTTTCCAAAGCAAACCCTAGGTATTCTCTTCCATTTCAAGAACTACAACTTGGATTTTGGGATCGTCCGCGAAATCGCCGAGAATTAAGTTGGTGATTCGGAATCTTCGGAACTCGTAGAAATTCCAAACGACGTCCGAAGTGAAGGAGTATCTTACTCACCAAGACTCGTAATATTCCTAGTATATTTGTGTTGATAGATCATGTCACTTTATGTTATAAAAATCATATTTTATCCGTCCAAAACAACCACCACAAAAATCTGAATTTTCAGAACAGACCACGGTCTATTTCAGAACTCCGGTCGACCGGCCCAAGGGGGGGCAGTCGACTGATGTGCACAATCGTGCACAGTTAGAAAATCTGGAGCTCACGGCACTGTATCGGTCGACCGGCAGTCGACCGACAGGTGACCGGTAGTTATATCCCCAGTCGACCGGCACTCGACCGGTGCCCTACCGCCCGTGCAAAGCCCAGTCGACCGGCAGTCGACCGGTCGATTCTGGAGCTCACGCACTTTGGCCAGTCGACCGACAGTCGACCGGAACCCTACCGCCTTTAGAAACCCCAGTCGACCGGCAGTCGACCGGAGGTCGACCGCCAGTTCAAACCTGGGCCAGAATTCTGTTTCCTTTCTGTTTTAATTCTGGTCTTACATTGATACATGTGTGATATGTTAATCTCGTTTATGCTCATAATTGCTACCACATGACATGTTACTTGGTGGATCACACCATATACTTCATGACTTGTTCCATGTACTTTCATGTTAGGACTTGTAGGACTTGTTAATTAATATGTATATCTCCACCTTATCATGCTATCACTTATACCAAGCATGATAGACTTGACTTTTGTATAAAATAGACCAACTTACATTGGGTCGGGGGAAGACATGCGGATATCGATATGTGTTCGTGTTTACAGTGGCTTTTAGGAGTGTTGTGCAACCCATGTTCCGGTCTGACCTGTGGGCCTCCAGGGGACCGAGGGGAGAGCTTGATCCCTGTATTGCTGGTACCATATTGATGAGGGCATACATAAGTCCCTCCTATTGGCCTAACGGCTGGCTTCCGTCACCAAGCAACGGAACAATATTGGACCGTTATCCCGGGCATGTACGGGGTCCACTGTAAACATAGTTCGTCGATACAACCGCTGATTTCCAATAACCCCCTTGCCTTGTTGAGATATGGATCTATGTGCTCTGGGACGCTGGGTCACATAGCTAGATATCCCAATGAGACAAGTAATAATAAGACGTTAATTGTAGATGTATTGTTTTATGACCTTATATGATATTGTTCTCATCACTTGTTAGTCGATACCACTTATTACTGTTTCATCTTCTTATTCTTGTTCCTTCGCCACTTGGCCATATCTTGTTTATTATTATATGTCTTGATTCTGTGGATTTGCATATTCAGATTCTGAGACTTGGAACGAAGTGGAGCCATCCACTGAGGACCAAGAGTATCTGAGCGAGCAGTCTGATCTGTTCTAGTTCTCCCGTGCCAGACCCTTCCTTTTGACTCACGGGATCTTCGTCCTGCTCGTGAGCATCTCGTGTATGTCTTGTATATTTTACTTTTGGACTTGTTATGATAAAGACACATGTAATGTGTATATGTTTATCATACTGTGATGACTTTGTATATGGATCTTTTATGTTGGCATATGAATATACCACGCTTTGTGTTGTACTCTGATCCTTGCTTGTACTTTTATGCTTAGCGTATATACGTGGGGGCTTCTTTTGACCTACGTATATACGTTGCAGTGACGTCCCCGTATCCGTGGAATCGGGGCGTTACAGGTTGGTATCAGAGCCTAGGCTCTCAAACCTAAAGTACAATTGTGGCAAATTCTAGAAATTTGCTTATGCCAACTACAATGTACAAAGTTATAGAGTCCGTCTTGCTTCCTTCATTGATCAATTCCTTCGTATCCTGAACTCTTTTCATTGTTTTCAATTCCAGTTATCATACGGTATGGAGAGACGCTCGGGTCGTAACAACGTTGGGCAGGTGCCGAATGGACCTGTAGGCGGAGAGAATGCTGATGTCCTACAGATCATTCGGGCTATGGTGGAAAATCAGCAGCATCAGATGGATAACCAGCAGCAGTACCAGCAGCGGCAAATGGAGAACCAGCAGCAGCAAATGGAGAATCAACAACAGCAGATGGAAAATCAACAACAGCAGACCGAACTCCTTAGGCAAGAGCTAGCAGCCCCAAGGGGACAGAAGCCTGGGAACGTGTCCGATTTCCGACGTCTGCAGCCAGCCATCTTCACTGGAGGAGAGAAACCATTGGAGGCTGAGCAGTGGTTGACGGACACTACGGATCTGCTGAACGCCGCCCGTGTACCAAAGGAGGATCAGGTTGAAGTCGCCAAGATTCAGCTTAAAGACATAGCTCGAACTTGGTGGTTGGCGGAGGAAGCTAGACTGGGGAAGCCCATCACTTGGGATACATTCTCCGAGAGTTTTTACAGCCGGTTCTTCCCTGATACGGCGCAGCAAGAGATGGAGGAGCAATTCATCAGACTCCAGCAGGGAAACAAGTCGGTGGACGAGTACGCAGCAGACTTCCTTAGACTCAGCCGCTTCGCCCCGTATATGGTGACGGATGAGAAGAAGCGTGCAAGTCGATTTCAGAAGGGTCTTCAGATGAAGATTCAGATGTACCTCATGCCCCAACACTTGAAGACATATGCAGAGGTTCTTACCAGCGCTCGAGAGGTGGAGCGTGGGTTTGAGAAGGAGAAAGAGAACCAGATGGGGAATCAGGTCATAAAGAGGCCGTTGTACCCATGGGAAGAGGGGGTCCGTTCAGAGCAGCCAAGATCCAGATGAGGCAACCTTTCAGGCCAGCACCTTACCAGGCAGCCCAATCATCTATCTTCTGCAACTTCTGTCTGAAGCCAGGGCACACTCGACCAAATTGCCGGAGGGCAAATGGGTTGTGTTTATTATGTGGGTCTCGAGATCATGCAGTAGAGACTTGTCCACACAATAGATTTGGGAGAGCCAACCAGACCTTGCCAGCACTTCCAGGACCGAGTGGACAGCGGGTAGTACAGGGCCATTTGGGCAGAGGGATCAGGGACCAGTGGTGAGGAGAGCCCCTTCCTCCACAGCATATGATTCGCCCAGTCCAGAGAGGAGGTAGGACAGCAGCCGGGCGTGGCAGGGGTCAGGCTTACAACCTGACGGAGGCAGAGGCTGAGGCTTCAGAGGAGGTGATTACAGGTAACATCAGAGTACACTCAAAGCCTGTTCTCGCTTTATTTGATTCGGGTGCATCCCACTGTTATATCTCAGATAAATTTGTGGCCGTTCATTCTATTCCTGTTAGATTATTAGACCACAAGTGGGAGATAAGTACAGGTAATGGGGTAGTCTTATCATATAGAGTGTGTACTGACTGCCCAGTAGAACTGTGTGACAAGGTCTTAGCCATAGATATGCTCGTACTTGACACTAAGGGGTACGACGTGATCTTAGGCATGACCTGGCTCAGTCAGTATTATGCTGTAATTGATTGTAGAGAGAAGAAGATCAATTTTAGAATTCCCCTTCAGCCTGAGTTTCAGTTTAGTGGAGAAGTGAAGTCCACTAAGGGAAAGTCTCAGATTACTTCTTCGGAGGTTCAGAAGCAGAAGGTGCCAGTGTGGGATGAATTCCCGGAGGTGTTTGCTGAGATCACAGGACTGCCACCTGTAAGGATGATTGAGTTCTCCATCGAGACCATTCCAGGAGCAGCTCCTATATCTAAGGCTCCGTACAGAATGGCACCGACGGAGTTGGAGGTCCTGAAGAAGCAGCTACAGGAGTATTCCGATAAGGGATTGATCAGGCCGAGTACTTCACCGTGGGGAGCTCCAGTATTGTTGGCCAATAAGAAGGATGGTAGCAAGAGACTTTGTATTGACTATAGGGAGTTAAACAAAGTCACCATCAAGAACAGGTATCCCCTTCCTAGGATTGATGACTTATTTGATCAGCTTCATGGAGCCCGTGTGTTCTCCAAGTTGGATTTACAGTCGGGTTACCATCAGCTGAGGGTGAAGAAGGAGGATGTACTGAAGACGGCATTCAGGACCCGATATGGCCATTATGAATTTCTAGTGATGCCTTTCGGAGTTACTAATGCCCCTGCAGTGTTTATGGACTTGATGAACCGAGTGTTCTCGCCCTTCTTGGATCAGTTTGTTGTTGTTTTCATCGACGACATCTTGATCTATTCAAAGAACAATAGGGAGCATGCTGAACACTTGAGAATTGTGTTGCAGACACTTCAGCAGGAGCAGCTTCATGCCAAGAGGAGTAAGTGCGAGTTTTGGCTGGATAGTATAGCATTTCTCGGACATGTGGTGTCAGCAGAAGGTATCTCAGTTGATCCGAGCAAGGTCCAGACAGTAAAGGAGTGGCCAGTTCCGAGGACGGTGACAGAGATAAAGAGTTTTCTTGGACTAGCTGGCTATTACAGACGCTTTGTCCAGGACTTCTCTAGGATTGCAGCTCCATTGACTAAGCTCACCAGGAAAGGGGAGAAGTACATCTGGACAGAGGTGTGTGATGCAGCCTTCGAGCAGTTGAAGCAGAAGCTAATTTCAGCTCCTATCTTGAGAACTCCCTCAGGGAGAGGAGGAATGGTCATCTTTAGTGATGCTTCAGGTAAAGGCCTAGGATGCGTGCTTATGCAACATGATCATGTGATAGCATATGCATCCAGGCAGTTGAAACCTCATGAGAGGAATTACCCAACTCATGACTTGGAGTTGGCAGCAGTGATCTTTGCCTTGAAGATTTGGAGGCACTATCTTCTGGGAGATAGAGTACTGATATATACAGATCACAAGAGCCTCAAGTATATCTTTTCTCAGAAAGAGCTGAATATGAGGCAAAGGCGGTGGCTGGAACTTATGGCAGACTACGATATTGACTTGCAATATCATCCAGGCAAGGTCAATACGGTCCCGGATGCATTGAGTAGGATGCCAGAGAACAGAGTGCTAGTCCAAATCACTCAGCAAGAGGAGCTGATTCGAGATTTCATTCGATTGGATTTGATGGTGGTCCGAGGAGATGAGAAGGCAGGGCAGCTTATGGCCTTACAGATCCAGTCATCCTTGATAGAGGAGATTAAGGAAGCACAGAAGGAGGATCCCAGACTTCAGACATTTAGAGATCAGGTCGAGGCTAGATTGAGGACGGATATCTGTATTCGTCCGGATGGTGCCTTGTACTATGGAGATAGACTTTGTGTTCCTCAGGGGGAAGTAAGACAGAGGATTTTGGCTGAAGCCCACAGTTCAGCCTACTCCATACACCCTGGAGGAAACAAGATGTACCAGGACCTGAAGAAGCACTTTTGGTGGAATGCAATGAAGAGAGAGATAGCTCAGTTTGTAGCAAAGTGCTTGGTGTGCCAGCAGATAAAGATCGAACATCAGAGATCAGCTGAACTTCTGCAACCTTTGCCAATACCCGAATGGAAGTGGGAGCATATCACGATGGACTTTGTCACGGCATTACCTCGTAGTCCCAAAGGTAATAATGCCGTGTGGGTCATCATTGACCGTCTCACCAAGTCGGCCCACTTCATACCATTCCGGGTCGGACAGACAACTGAGGTCTTGGCAGAGAAGTATATGAGGGAGATAGTCCGCCTGCATGGAATTCCAGTCAGTATTGTTTCAGACAGAGATACCAGATTCAGATCTCATTTCTGGGAGAGTCTCCAAGAGAGTCTGGGCACTCGTCTGAAGTTCAGTACAGCTTATCATCCCCAGACAGACGGACAGTCAGAGCGGACCATCCAGATCCTTGAAGATATGCTTAGAGCCTGCATGATTGAGTTCGGGGGTTCATGGGAAGACCATCTTCACTTGGCTGAATTCTCTTATAACAACAGCTATCAGGCAAGTATAAAGATGGCACCTTTTGAGGCACTGTATGGCAGGAAATGCAGGTCACCGATTTGTTGGGATGAAATTGGTGAGAGGAGTCTATTGGGACCAGAGATGTTGATCCAGACTACAGAGAAAGTCAGAGTTATCAGGGATCATCTCAGGGCAGCTCAGAGTAGGCAGAAGAGTTGGGCAGATTCCCGGAGGAGGCCATTGGAATTCGGAGTTGGAGATCATGTGTTCCTGAAGATTTCACCGACCAAGGGAGTGATCCGGTTCGGCACTCGTGGGAAACTAAGTCCGAGGTATATCGGCCCATTCGAGATATTGGATCGAGTGGGAGATGTGTCTTATCGATTGGCGTTGCCGCCATCGTTGGACGGAGTTCATAATGTTTTCCACGTGTCTCAGTTGAGGAGATATGTTAAGGATGACAGCCACATTTTGGATCATTCCGAGCTGGAGTTACAACCGGACTTATCTTATCAGGAGCAACCGATGGCCATCTTGGATAGGAGTGTGAAGACACTGAAGAACAAGGCTATACCTTTAGTGTTGGTGTCTTGGAACCGGCACGCGCCAGGAGAGGCCACTTGGGAACGAGAGGATGTTATCCGAGAGCGTTATCCTCAACTCTTCGCATCTTGATTGGTAAGATTCTTTCTCTATCCCTCTACCGTTATATTCCATTTATCATGACCTTCCTTGTTGCCTTTCACTTTACTAAATTTCGAGGACGAAATTTTTGTAAGGTGGGTAGATTGTAACACCTCGTTTCCGGAATACATACTTTGTTGCGTATTCAGCTTTTCAGTCGTATTTTTTGATTTACTTTCCGTATTTATCCGATTTCAATTCCAAATATTATTTTCCAATATATTAGGTTTTATGTGATTTTCTGGAATTTTCTGGAATTAAAATGAATTTCTTCAAAACCGTGTCGACCAGCGCCGCTGATCAATTTTCTGATTTTATTTTCCAAACTGTTAGGAATTCTTAGAAAGTCCTTTAGACTTTATTGTTGAGAATCCTATTTCCTAGCTAAGGCCTTTTTCTGAGAATTTTATGATTTTATGAAAATTCGTACGGAGTCGGTAAATCACTGATACCGGGATTTTTATAATTAAAACTATAAAGTATTTCTCAAAAAGGATTTCATTTTAAGTCTTTGTATATTATTATAGATTTTTGGTGAAAATTAGGAGTCGTTCCGAGATACTTGAATTTCGGACGATTTCGGTATTTTCCGAAATGTTTTCCGTACTTTCGACTTTGACCCAGGAACTCGCGGTTTTAATATTATAATTTTCTGAGTTAGAGAAAATATCCTTTCAATTTATTTTCTTTCCTTTTTCCTTTTCTCTATTTTCCTTTCCTTCTTCATGAAGCCAAAGGAGTTTTGAATTTCCAAAATTCCATTTAATTTCCACCTCTCCACTTCCACACACTTCACCATTAATGACCCTCATTAATGACCCTCCACCTCACCCCCATTTGGCTAATGGTGATTGGCCAAAGGAGACACCTCACACCCACTGGCTAATTATGATTGGTCAAGAAAATATCTCATCCCCTATTTTGCACAAAAGCCCCTCTCTATTATTTAATTACTTCTCCTTTACAAATCAAAATCCTATTTAAATCAAATCCTTTACATTTTTATTCTTTTCTTCACTTCATCAAGAACTCCACCTTTGCAAAAGCCTTCTCCTTTTCCAAAGCAACCCTAGGTATTCTCTTCCATTTCAAGAACTACAACTTGGATTTTGGGATCGTCCGCGAAATCGCCGAGAATTAAGTTGGTGATTCGGAATCTTCGGAACTCGTAGAAATTCCAAACGACCGTCCGAAGTGAGTATCTTTACTCACCAAGACTCGTAATATTCCTAGTATATTTGTGTTGATAGATCATGTCACTTTATGTTATAAAATCATATTTTTATCCGTCCAAAACAACCACCACAAAAATCTGAATTTTCAGAACAGACCACGGTCTATTTCAGAACTCCGGTCGACCGGCCCAAGGGGGGGCAGTCGACTGATGTGCACAATCGTGCACAGTTAGAAAATCTGGAGCTCACGGCACTGTATCGGTCGACCGGCAGTCGACCGACAGGTGACCGGTAGTTATATCCCCAGTCGACCGGCACTCGACCGGTGCCCTACCGCCCGTGCAAAGCCCAGTCGACCGGCAGTCGACCGGTCGATTCTGGAGCTCACGCACTTTGGCCAGTCGACCGACAGTCGACCGGAACCCTACCGCCTTTAGAAACCCCAGTCGACCGGCAGTCGACCGGAGGTCGACCGCCAGTTCAAACCTGGGCCAGAATTCTGTTTCCTTTTCTGTTTTAAATTCTGGTCTTACATTGATACATGTGTGATATGTTAATCTCGTTTATGCTTCATAATTGCTACCACATGACATGTTACTTGGTGGATCACACCACTTATACTTCATGACTTGTTCCATGTACTTTCATGTTAGGACTTGTAGGACTTGTTAATTAATATGTATATCTCCACCTTATCATGCTATCACTTATACCAAGCATGATAGACTTGACTTTGTATAAAATAGACCAACTTACATTGGGTCCGGGGGAAGACATGCGGATATCGATATGTGTTCGTGTTTACAGTGGCTTTTAGGAGTGTTGTGCAACCCATGTTCCGGTCTGACCTGTGGGCCTCCAGGGGACCGAGGGGAGAGCTTGATCCCTGTATTGCTGGTACCATATTGATGAGGGCATACATAAGTCCCTCCTATTGGGCCTAACGGCTGGCTTCCGTCACCAAGCAACGGAACAATATTGGACCGTTATCCCGGGCATGTACGGGGTCCACTGTAAACATAGTTCGTCGATACAACCGCTGATTTCCAATAACCCCCTTGCCTTGTTGAGATATGGATCTATGTGCTCTGGGACGCTGGGTCACATAGCTAGATATCCCAATGAGACAAGTAATAATAAGACGTTAATTGTAGATGTATTGTTTTATGACCTTATATGATATTGTTCTCATCACTTGTTAGTCGATACCTTATTACTGTTTCATCTTCTTATTCTTGTTCCTTCGCCACTTGGCCATATCTTGTTTATTATTATATGTCTTGATTCTGTGGATTTGCATATTCAGATTCTGAGACTTGGAACGAAGTGGAGCCATCCACTGAGGACCAAGAGTATCTGAGCGAGCAGTCTGATCTGTTCTAGTTCTCCGTGCCAGACCCTTCCTTTTGACTCACGGGATCTTCGTCCTGCTCGTGAGCATCTCGTGTATGTCTTGTATATTTTACTTTTGGACTTGTTATGATAAAGACACATGTAATGTGTATATGTTTATCATACTGTGATGACTTTGTATATGGATCTTTTATGTTGGCATATGAATATACCACGCTTTGTGTTGTACTCTGATCCTTGCTTGTACTTTTATGCTTAGCGTATATACGTGGGGGGCTTTTGACCTACGTATATACGTTGCAGTGACGTCCCCGTATCCGTGGAATCGGGGCGTTACATAGAGGTTGCCAAGGCGCAAGCTGAAGCGGACCTCTCTGTTCGTTCGTCCGAGCTGGAATCCCTCCGAGTGCAAGCGCAGGGATTTTGTCTGAAGCGGCTCTGCGGGCCCGAGCTCTCATGGAGGTGAGAAGGCGCGTCAACATAAGATACATCGCCTTAGAGAGCAAATCCGTTCTTGGCGGACCAGGACTTGTAGCTTCTCTCTTTTTTTTTTAAGAAAAGGACACTCTGTTCACTAAAAGTGTTTTGTATTAACTTTTATCATTTTTGATATAATAAAAGTCTTTGAAGTTTTTGGTTCCACCTCCTTTGTTGCCTTGCTGTGGATGAATTCGACCTCTTGATCACAATCTTTGATTAACTGACTGTGAATGCTGAAATTAGGTGAGACTAAGTTCTTTAAATGAAACGCGGCGTTTGACCCATAGGACCTTAGGCAGAACTAAGCCCTTTTGATGAGACGCGGCATTGGTTCATAGGGACTTAGGTAGAACTAAGTCCTTTTGATGAGACGCGGCGTCAATTCATGGAGAGACGCGGTCATCAGTTCATAAGACTCAGATAGAACTAAGTCCTTTGATGAGACGCAGCGTCAATCCATAGGGAGACGCGGCGGCGTCAACTCGCAGAGAGAAACGCGGCTTTGAGTAACGCGAGTCTGTCCTGCCAATGAAGACGCGACTCGAGCGGACGCGAGGGACGCAGCCTTGTGTATTTTCCCATTAATCTCAGAATGGACTAAGTCCTTTGCTGAGTCAAGTGCTTTCCCTTAAAATGGGCCCTGTTTGCTGAAGGGACGCAATTCTGAGTCACGCGGACTTTCCTTTGGAACGCAGGTGGACGTCATTCATTCTGAAAAAAGGAGACGCGGGTTCCAAGACGCGGTTTTCCCATCTGCGTATCGATGTAACTTCCAGACATTATATGCGGCCTGACATAAAGATTTTATGTGATCTTTGAACGTCAAGTCTTCACTGACGATTGAACGTCAAGTCTTCACTGACGATTGGGAAAACGGGTCATCCGTTGTTTCCCGAAGCAGTTGTCCACGCGTCGGTTCTTCATTGGACTTGGGCGTTAATACCCTTTAATGAAAAACCGGCGCTGGCGGTTGGAGACCAGCGTCTTCAACGTTTCCCGAAGCGACCCTCCACGCGTCAGCTTCCCATTGGACTTTGATAATCGTGCGGTCATTAAGGCCGACGGTTCCAATTGATGAACCATTAATGACGGTTACCAGGAGCGGCCTATAAATAGGGGCTCGCCTTCTTTAGCAGTCCCAATCTTAGACTATTTTCCCTTTTAAGAGAACGATTGCTCTGAGAACTTCCGCCTTCTTCAGAGTTTCTAACAGGGGACTGTCTTCATGGATGAAGACGACTCCGGGGAAGAAGATGACCCAGAGCTTTCATGCTTCTGTTTGGTCTCTTCAGGACAAAGTGTCTCTCTGATCACCTTCCATGTCCATATTCTGATGCAGAGAGTTAAACTCTTGACAGAGGCCTCTGCTGGTATGCCGTCCCGACTTGCCGTGATGTTTCTAGTCCACCCAGGTTTGCACTTTGGCATCATCATCATCTAGATTTCCTCATGAAGTCTGAGTTGGTGCATTCCTTCTGGAATTTGCGCGCCGACGACTTAAACTTCCCTGGACGCGAGTACAGAAGTCTTTGGCACTTGGCGCTGACTTTGCTCATGAAGCTCGCGTTTTAAGGCCACTGACTTGGATGAATTCCAACTCGGGCTGAAGGTTTCAGACCCGAATTTGCAACCCCTGTTCCCTCGACAGGGAGATGGCAATTTTCAGCGTCTGAGTCCTTTCGCGCCTTGTGTTTTAGGCGCGGGCGCAAAATGAGACCGCGTTTGAATCCTGTGTGTGGCACAGTTTTGATTCGCGTCTGCTTCTGTTGACGCGGTATTTTGACTCACTGCGCGGGGTCATTCCCGCGTCTGAAGTCTTCGACAATAGCCGCGTCTGTCACTTAGTTTTCTTTGTTGAAGTATACTAAGTTCCAGATTTTCTAACCCCCTTGTTTATTCCTTGTAGGTAGGCTTGATTGTCCTTTTTCAGGTTCGCTGGGCCCCTGGAAGAATATTTCGGCGGCGAACTTGCTCAATGTTCGTCCACAAGGGAATATATTATGGTCCTCGTCGTCCAAAAGGGAATATATTATGTCCCTGACGAGGACTCAACCCTCGCCAAGGTCTCTTCAGATCCAATGCACCAGTCATGCCTGCTGGCAAGGGATGGTCAGGGTGCGTATGGCGGCGAGGAGGTTACGGTGGATACAGTGGCAGATAGGATCCTCTTCCTCTCCCACTCCAGAAGTGACATCGAGGACTCTCCATGTCTGCTGGATGACCTGCTGGGGAAAGAGATGCTCATGAACGAAGGGTTGCAGGGCTTTCTGCTGCCACCGGACCTCAAGAACACCATTGCTCTTAGCTTAGTCAGCTAGGGTCTTTCGATGTTTACATCATGCATCGTGGTGCAACCAGTTTCAATTGTCGCCACAGTTTGGCACTTCTTCAGACATCGTGCACTTGAAATTAGATGCGGTTTCAAGGAGTGAGTACGGCCTCTGAGAGAGAGAGAGAGAGAGAGGGACTTCTTTGTACTCCTTAATTGTAACACTCAATCTTATTGTATAAGAGAGTGTTTTGTATCACTTTCGTATGCCTTGATATAAATAAAAGTGACACTTTTATTTTTGCCTCTTTCATTGTCTTGAACTTTTTGTCTTCAGTTAGACTCATAGAAGCAAAGAATCTTTGACTTTGTCAAAATTATGATGATAATCTTAATAAGTCAAACTTTGTAGGGAAAGATCCTATTTCAGGAACTCTCACAATACTGTCAGAGGTGTAATATTAACTTGACAGAGATGAAATGATTTTTGGTGGGCCTGCCACTTTATAAGAGAAAGTGACAAGTAGAATTGGTACCCCCAGGGAGGGTGAACTTTTATCAAGTGTTGGGATTAACTTGATTGAGCTCAGCTGGGGATTTGATGGAAACACTGTTGATGGTGTAGTATTAACCTAACAATGCTTTTAGGTAAACTGTTATTCTGTTGAAGAGAATAACAAGTGAGACTAGACTCGTGGGGAATCTAGGAAAGTTTGTTACCGTTAGAGGTGTGATATTAACTTAACGAGTTGAAAGTGGTCTTGTCAGAAGTGTAATGTTAACTTGACAAGGATGTGAGCCAGAGGTGTGATATTAACCTAACTCAGAAGTGTCACTGTCATAGGTGTAATGTTTAACTTGACAGTGAGGGTAATGCTAGAGGTGTAATGTTGAACTTGGCATTGGTCATCTCGGCTTGTATAAGGAAGTCCGAGGGAAAGTCATGGCCATAGGTGTATTGTTTAACTTAGCAATGACTTGATGCTAGAGGTGTAATGTTAACTTAGCATCATCCATTTCAGCTTCGATATGGAAGTCTGAAGAAAAGTGACTGTCAGAGGTGTAATATTAAACTGACAGAAACTGATTACTGTTTAGAGGTGTGGTGTTAAACTTTAACAGTAATTTGTCAGAGGTGTAATATTAACTTGACAAAGATTGACTCATGATAAGAGCAATTTGAGGACCTGTCATTCTATTGGTGAGAATTGACAAGTGAAATTTGAAGTGCCAGAGGTATAGTGTTAACTTGGCAAATTTGAAAGTTTGATACTCCGTGTAGAGTTGACAAACAAAATTTGTACTCGACAAGGAATATTGAAAAGTTTCCATTACCAGAGGTATAGTGTTAACTTAGTAATGGTTGTATTTTGTAGACCTACCATTCTGTATATGAGAATTGGTAAGGGATTTTGGAGGAAAGAGTGGAGCCAAGTCCCCTTAGGATTTTTAGCAAACCCTCAGCTATCAACGGATTTGAGGTGCCTTTACCAACTACCGTTTGAGTTGGGCTAGCCATGCTATTCCCCTCAGCATGATGAGTTGTCGAAGACTTATGTTCGGCTTACAAGCCAACATTTTCCTCTATCCTTAGCCGTCGGAGGCGTCGGATGTTATAATGAAGAAATTCTTCTTACTTTGATCAGAGGTGTACTTTTAACTTGATCAGCGGAAGAATACCATCTAAGGATAGTATTTCTTCAGGAACCTGCCATTGATCGGCATTATGAGTGTATCGCCATTTGAGGTTATGAGGCGATATGACCCATTCGAGTAGACTGACTCTACTACAAATGGTCCTTCCCATTTGGGTTGGAATTTTCCTCTTGTCTTGTGCGTCATTACCATGGGTCTTCTGACGGCTAAGACAAGATCGCCTTTCTTGAAAGTTCGCATTTTAACTTTCTTGTTGAAGGCTCTGGTAATACGAGCTTGGTAGAGCTCGATTTGTTGTTGGGCCTGCTGACGTTTATCATCTAAGGCCTCCAGTTCCTGGAGTCGCTGTCGATGCTTCTCCTCTATTGTCATCTCCGCTGTCAAGGCGACGCGTAGAGATGGAATTTGGATTTCCAGTGGGAGCAGGCTTCACATCCGTATACCAAAGAAAATGGCGTGGCTTAGTTGGGGTTCGCACAGTTGTGCGATAGGCCCATAAGCATTCACCCAACTTGTCGTCCCAGTCTCGTTGACTTTTCGAGACGAACTTCTTGAGAAGCTTGCCAATAGTCTTGTTGAAAGCTTCTGCGAGGCCATTAGCGGCATGATAGTATGCCGTTGAGGACACACTCTGGATTCTGAACTTGGCACAGAATCTCTGGAAAGCCTGGCTGATGAACTGGGGTCCATTGTCCTGGACAATTCGTCGAGGTACACCGAAACGGTAAATAATGTGATGTTTCACGAACTTGATCACGTTAGACGATTTTACCTCCTTCAAAGGGATGGCTTCGGCCCATTTAGAGAAGTAATCGGTTATTGCCAAAATAAACCGATGTCCTTTTGATGATGGTGGGCTGATAGGACCAACTACATCCATCCCCCACATTTCAAATGGCCAGGTAGAGGTTGTAGAGTGGAGGTAGCCTGGTGCTTGATGGATGAAATCGCCATGCACTTGGCAAGCGTGACATCTTTTAGCATAAGTGACGGGATCGGCAATCATCTTGGGCCAGTAGTAACCAATCTTTGGAGTCGATGTGCCAGTTTGGGCCAGGTTGATGGGCTCCACACATACCGTCGTGGGCTTCTCTCAATACCTCTTGGGCTTCTTTTGGTGAGAGGCACCGGAGCAAGATCCCGTCATGCGATCGACGATACAATGTTCGTGTAATCGCATTATAATAGAATTGGGGGCTTTCTTTCGAATGGCAGCCGCCTCTTTGGTGTCTTCAGGCAGAATGTCGTATAAGACGAAATCAATGTAGGGGAATCTCCAGTCTTTAAGCTTTGGACCGGTTGATAATTCCAGTGCTTCTTTGCCTTGACAATCTCCCTTTGACTCCTGATAGCCCTCGAGAGCATTTCTCGGGCAATACAGGTCGTGGCTGTAGACGAATATCTTCTCCATTGCTCCAGCTGGAAGAGCTAAGGAGGCGCGAGGGATGCGAGTGCATCAGCGTGCGCATTTTGCCTGCGCGGTACATGGTCGATGTAGAAGCTTGTAAACCCTTCGGCCATACGGATAGTTGCGTTGTGGTAGGGTACTAGGTCCTCATGTCTGACTTCGTACTCCCCGCGAACTTGGCTGACGATGAGTTTAGAGTCGCCGTATGCCTCGAGATTTTTAACGCCAATCTCATCGGCGACTCGCATCCCAATCAAAAGAGCGTTGTACTCCGCCACATTGTTGGAACAAGGCTCAGTTAATGAGACAGCTCGGGGAATCACATAATTTTGTGGGGATACGAGTACTACTCCTACCCCCGCTACTACGTGTCCCTTTGGGCTTTTCTGATGCACCGTCGAAGAAAAGTTGCCATACTTGACTTTCGAACGATGTCTGAGTCAGGCAGACTTCAGCAACTTCATCTGGGAGATTCTCGTAGACTTTGGCTGCCCTCGGATCTGGGTGCTCAGCTAGGAAATCCTCCACTGCTTGTCCCTTAATGGCCTTTTGTGGTAAAAAGTGCAATCTCATATTGGGAGAGTAATATGGCCTATTTTGCCAGCCGGCCGTTTAATGATGAAGGCTTAGTCATAAGTAACCTCAGGGGGGTTGACTTTTGATATGACGTTTATAGTTTGGCCTACCAGATAGTGCCGCATTTTCTGAATAGCGAACACTAATGCCAAACATTCCTTCTCGATCGGGTTTATACCGATGTTCGGCTCCGATCATTGTTCTACTCAGATAGTAGATTGCTTGCTCACGTCCGTGATCATCATTCTGAGCTAATAGAGCTCCCAAAGAATGATCCATTGCCCGGACGTACACTAGGAAAGGCTTTCCGGATACCGGAGCTGCAAGGACTGGTGGTTGGGTGAGGTATTGCTTGATTTCCTCGAACGCTTGTTG
>JAVJIF010031235.1:0-90689 GCA_038442645.1 Agave tequilana
TTTAGACTGTTAGAACCAACCAAGAAAATTCTGATTTTCTGCCTTAACAGCAGCTAGTTCCAGAGGATCGTCGACCGGCAGTCGACCGATCACTCTGCGATGTGCACAGAGTGCACAGCTTTGAGCTGCGGTCGACTGGCAGTCGACCGACCACTCGACCGGCTTAAGGAATTTATTGTGGAACAGTCGACCGGCAGTCGACCGGCCAAACCTGGAGCTCACGCACTTTGTACGGTCGACCGGCAGTCGACCGGCACTCGACCGCCTTTGTAAATCCCAGTCGACGGCAGTCGACCGGAGGTCGACCGTTAGGCCAAAATTCTGGGACAGATTCAGACTCCTTTCCTTTTTGATTTTGATATTCCCCTGATATATGTATGATGTTTAGTCTTGTTTATGCTTCATACCTGTACTGCATGACATTACCTGATAGATCTTGCTTCATTAGGCTTCATGACTTGTTGTTATATATTGCTATCCTTAACTTGTTAAATATGAAGTATCACCATCTCATGCTATCACTAAAACACCAAGCATGATACACCGACTTTTATATAAAATTCACCAACTTACATTGGGTCGGGGGGAAATATGCGGAATATCGATATGTGTGTGTTTACAGTGGTTTAGGTATATGTACAATTATTGTTCCGGTCTTACCTGTGGTACTCCAGGGACCGAGGGAGTGCTTGCTCCCTTTCCTGTTTACTGTCATGACAAGGGCATACATAAGTCCCTCCTGTTTAGCCTTGCGGCAGGTTCCGTCTCAAGCAACGGAACAATCCTGGCCGTGGTCCCGGGTATGCACGGGACCCACTGTAAACATAGTCGTCGATACAACCGCTGTTTCCAATAACAACCTTGTTTCACTAGGATATGGATCTATGTGTTCTGGGACGCTGGTCACATAGCTAGATATCACAGTAAGACAAGTAATAATAATAAGACGTCTATTGTAGATTTGTTGCATATGATCTTACCTTATTGAGTTTACATCGATTGTTATTCATTGCTATTATTGTAACTTCATTGCCTATTCATTGATCCTTATGTCACTTGACTATCTTTTATTTGTTATTATATGTCTTGACCCGTGGATTTGCATATTCAGATTCTGAGGCTTGGAACGAAGTGGAGCCTTCCACAGAGGACCGGGCCTATCTTTCTGAGCAGGCTGACCAGCTCTAGTCTCATCGTGCCGACTCTTCCTTTTGGTTCACGGGGTCTCCATCCATTTCGTGAGCATTTGGTTTTTGGTTGTATAGGATTCATTTTGGACTTGGGTTGTGATAAAGGACACTTGTAAAGTGATTTTGCTTATCATAACTTGTATAACTTTGTATTATCTTTGTAAGTTGGCATATGAATATACCACGTTGGTGTTGTACTCTGATACTTGTTGACTTAAGGCTTAGCGTATATACGTGGGGGCACATCTGACCTACGTATATGCGTTGCAGTGACGTTCCGTATCATTGGGATCGGGGCGTTACAGGTTGGTATCAGAGCCTAGGCTCTCAAACCTAAAAGTACAACCAAGTGGCAAATTCTAGTGATTTGCTAATGCAACTACAATGTACAAAGTTATATGTCCTTCTTGACTTCGTCCTTGATCATTCCTCGTATCCTAAACTCCTTCCCTTTGTTTCCAATTCCAGATATATCCCTTTCGGTATGAGAGACGTTCGGGTCGCAAACATGTCGGGCAAGAAGTACCGAATGGACCCGTAGGAGGAGAGGGTGCTGATATCCTGAGGATCATTCAGACTATGCTGGGAAAACAGCAACAGCAGATGGAGAATCAGCATCAGCAGACTGAGCTCCTCAGGCAGGAGTTGGCAGCCCGAAGGAGCAGAAGCCGGGGAACATCTCAGACTTCCGGGCTACAGCCGGCCGTATTCACGGGAGTCGAGAGGCCATTGGAGGCTGAACAGTGGTTAACAGACACCACCGATCTGCTGAACGCCGCCAGGGTGCCTAAGGAGAACCAAGTGGAGGTTGCAAAGATCCAGCTGAAGGACATAGCCAGGACTTGGTGGCTTGCAGAGGAAGCTCGCTTGGAGAAACCTATCTCTTGGGATACGTTCTCCAAGAGCTTCTACAGTCGTTTCTTCCCCGCCACTGCTCAGAAGGACATGGAGGAGCAGTTCATTAGGCTTCAACAGGGGGATAGATCCGTAGATGAGTATGCTGCAGAATTTCTCAGGTTGAGTCGCTTCGCCCCGTACATGATAGCAGATGAGGAGAAGAGGGCAAGCCGGTTCCAGCAAGGTCTGCAAATGGACATTCAGATGTCCTAATGCCCCATCATCTGAAGACCTATGCAGAAGTTCTCACCAGCGCTCGAGAGGTGGAGCGTGGGTTGAGAAGAAGCAAGGAGATCAGAGGAAGGACAGGCCATGAAGAGGCCGTTTGTACCGGTGGGCAGAGGAGGACCATCCAGAGCAGCGAAGGTCCAGGCCAGGCAACCATTCAGGGCAGTTCCTTACCAGGTGGCTCGACCAGGTCTTATCTGCAATTTCTGCCAGAAGCCAGGACACTCCCAGCAGAATTGCGGAGGGCAAACGGATGGTGTTTGGTGTGTGGAGCACGAGACCATGCCGTGGAGACCTGTCCGCACAGGAGGATGGGATTGCTAACCAAACCTTGCGGCACCTCAGGGGAGAATGTGCAGAGGGTACTACCAGGGCCAGTTGGGCAGAGGCATCAGGGACCAGTGATGAGAGAGCCCTTCCCCTTCCTCCACCGCATGTGTGCTCGCCCAGGCAGAGAGGAGCCGGAGCAAGCAGGGGCGTGGCAGAGGTCAGGCCTACAACCTGACAGCAGAGGAGGCTGAGGCTTCAGGAGGTGTGATTACAGGTAACATCAGAGTTCATTCTATACCTGTTCCCGCTCTCTTCGATTCGGGTGCATCCCACTGTTATATCTCCGACCATTTGTGGCTGTTCATTCCATACCTGTTAAGGCTTTAGACCACAAGTGGGAGATAAGTACAGGGAATGGGGTAGTTGTATCTTCTAGAGTTTGTGCTGACTGTCCAGTGGAGCTTTGTGGGGAAGATCTTGGCCATAGACATGCTCGTACTAGACACCAAAGGGTACGACGTGATCTTAGGCATGACTTGGCTCAGTCAGTACTATGCTGTGATCGACTGTAGAGGGAGGAGGATCAATTTCAGAATCCCTCATCATACGAGTTCCAGTTTAGTGGAGAGGTGAAGCCTGCTAAGAAGGAGATTCAGATGACCACTTCGGAGGTTCTGAAGGGAGTGCCAGTGTGGATGAGTTTCCAGAAGTCTTTGCTGAGGTCTCAGGGCTTCCACCGGAGAGGATAATTGAGTTCTCCATTGATACAATTCCAGGAGCAGCTCCTATATCCAAGGCTCGTACAGGATGGCACCGACAGAGTTGGAGATCTTGAAGAGGCAACTGCAGGAGTATTCAGACAAGGGTTGATTCGGCCAAGCACTTCACCATGGGGAGCTCCAGTGCTCTTGGCAAATAAGAAGGATGGTGGTAAGAGGCTTTGTATTGATTATAGGGAGTTGAACAAGGTCACCATCAAGAACAAGTATCCCTTGCCCCGGATTGATGACTTGTTTGATCAGCTTCATGGAGCCCGTGTATTTTCTAAGTTAGATTTGCAGTCGGGTTACCATCAGCTGAGGTGAAGAAGGAGGATGTCGAAGACGGCATTCAGGACCCGATATGGCCACTATGAATTTCTGGTTATGCCTTTCGGGTCACAAATGCCCATGCAGTTTTCATGGACTTGATGAATCGAGGTTCTCCCTTACCTGGATCAGTTTGTAGTTGTATTTATAGATGACATCCTGATCTATTCAAAGAAATAGGGAGCATGCAGAGCACTTGAGAATTGTGTTGCAGACTCTTCAGCAGGAGCAGCTTCATGCCAAGAGGAGCAAGTGTGAATTCTGGTTGGACAGCATAGCCTTCCTTGGGCACATAGTTTCAGCAGAAGGAATTTCAGTTGATCCTAGTAAAGTCCAGGCAGTGAAGAATTGGCCAGTTCCGAAGACGGTGACTGAGATAAAGAGCTTTCTGGACTAGCCGGATATTACAGGCGCTTTGTCCAGGATTTCTCTAGACTTGCAGCTCCGTGACCAGGCTCACCAGAAAAGGGGAGAGATACATATGGATAGAAGAATGTGATGCAGCATTTGAGCAGTTGAAGCAGAGGCTTATTTCAGCTCAATCTTGAGGACTCCTTCAGAAGAGGAGGGATGGTCATTTTCTGTGATGCATCAGGTAAAGGCCTGGGGTGTGTACTTATGCAAAGTGATCATGTTATAGCATATGCATCCAGGCAATTGAAGCCTCATGAGAGGAATTACCCAACTCATGACTTGGAGTGGCAGCTGTGATATTTGCTTTGAAGATCTGGAGACACTACCTTCTGGGAGACAAAGTGTTGATAACACAGAAATCACAAGAGCCTCAAGTATATTTTCTCACAGAAGGAGTTGAATATGAGGCAGAGGAGGTGGTTGGAGCTTATGGCGGACTACGATATTGACTTGCAGTATCATCCAGGCAAAGTCAATACCGTTCCAGATGCACTGAGCAGGATGCCAGAGAACAGAGTGCTAGTCCACCTTACTCAGCAGAGGGAATTGATTCGAGATTCATCAGATGGATTTGATGTGGTGCAAGGAGGTGATAAGGCAGGGCAGCTTATGACTTTACAGATCCAGTCATCATTGATAGAGGAGATCAAGGGAGCTCAGAAAGAGGACCCCAGATTACAGACATTCAGAGCTCAGGTGGAGGCTGGTTTGAGGACTGATATCTGTATCCATCCAGATGGGGCATTGTATTTGGGGATAGACTTTGTGTTCCCCAGGAGAAGTCAGACAGAAGATTTTGGAGGAAGCACACAGTTCAGCTTATTCCATACATCCCGGAGGAAACAAGATGTATCAGGACCTGAGGAGGCACTTCTGGTGGAATGCTATGAAGAGGGAGATAGCCCAGTTTGTTGCCAAGTGCTTGGTTTGTCAGCAGATTAAGATCGAGCATCAGAGATCAGCTGGACTTCTTCAACCCTTGCCGATACCCGAATGGAAGTGGGAGCACATCACCATGGACTTTGTGACGGCATTGCCTCGGAGTCCCAAGGGTAATAATGCGGTGTGGGTGATAGTTGATCGCCTCACCAAGTCAGCTCACTTCATACCATTCAGGGTAGGCCAGTCGACTGAGGTTCTGGTAGATAAGTATATGAAGGAGGTGGTTCGTCTGCATGGAGTTCCAGTTAGTATTGTGTCAGATAGAGACACCAGATTCAGATCTCATTTCTGGGAGAGTCTCCAAGAAAGTCTGGGAACTCGTCTGAAATTCAGTACTTCATACCATCCTCAGACAGACGGACAATCTGAGAGGACTATCCAGATCCTTGAAGATATGTTGAGGGCTTGCATGATTGACTTCGGAGGATCGTGGGAAGATCATCTTCACTTGGCTGAGTTTTCATATAACAACAAGCTATCAGGCAAGTATTAAGATGGCACCCTTTGAGGCATTGTATGGTAGGAAGTGCCGATCACCGATTTGTTGGGATGAGTCGGTGAGAGGAGTCTTTTGGGACAGAGATCCTGATGCAGGCGACAGAGAAAGTCAGGGTTATCAGAGATCATCTCAGGGCTGCTCAGAGTAGACAGAAAGAGTTGGGCAGACACTCGGAGGAGGCCATTGAATTCCAGACCGGAGATCATGTGTTCTGAAGATATCACCTACCAAGGTTGTAATCCGGTTCGGTACACGGGGGAAGCTTAGTCCGAGGTATATTGGCCCATTCGAGATCCTGGATCGTGTGGGAGATGTGTCCTATAGATTGGCATTACCGCCATCTTTGGACGGGGTGCATAATGTCTTCCACGTGTCTCAGTTGAGGAAGTATGTCAGGGATGACGGCCATATTCTGGACCATTCCGAGCTGGAGCTACAACGGATCTTTCATACCAAGAGCAGCCGTTGGCCATTCTGGATAGGAGTGTCAAGACACTGAAGAACAGAGCTATCCAGTGGTGGTGTCATGGAACAGGCATGCGCCAGGGGAGGCCACTTGGGAGCGTGAGGACGCTATCCGGGGAGCGTTATCCTCAACTTTTCACATCTTGATTGGGTAAGACTCTTTTCTTCTACTCTTCTTTACCGTTATCTTTCTTGTATCCATATCTATCTGTTGCTTTTCCTGTATCTTTCACCTTATTAAATTTCGGGGACGAAATTTTGTAAGGTGGGAAGATTGTAATACCCCTCTCCCGGGATACGTACTTAGTTACGTATTCAGTCTTTCGATCGTATTTTCCGATTTACCTTCCGTATTTGACCGATTTTAATTCAAATATCATTTTCCAATATTTAAGATTTATGAGATTTTCTGGAATTTTCTGGATTAAAATGAATTCTTCAAAAACGGTGTCGGCCAGTGCCGCTGACCGATCCCAAATTTTTATCTCCCAAACAGTTAGGAATTTTTAGAAAGTCCCTTAGACTTTATTACTTAGAATCATATTTCCTACTTATACACTTTTTCTGAGAATTTTATAAATTTATGAAAATTCTTTCGGAGTCGGTAAATAACTGATTCGGGATTTTTAATTAAAAATCTATACAGTATTCTTCAAACGAATTTCACATGAGTCTTCAAATACATATGACCTTCCAAATTTTTCTGGATTTTTGGTAAAATTTTCAGACCAACGAGATCTTGAATTTCGGACATTTTTCACATTATTGCAAAATTCCAATTCCACTTCATTTCCACCTCATTCCCACTCACACACTTCACCTAACCCCACTCACTCTCTCTCCTTCCATGGCCGGCCAAGTGGCCATGAGGGGACACCTCACCCCCACATTTTTGCAAGAAAACCCCCCACTTCCATCAAAAATCCCAATCCCTTTACAAAAGATCCCAACCTATAAATGCATTTCATTTGCAAAATTCCCCTTTTTCTCATTTCTTCATCAAGAGAACTCTCTCAAAATCTCCTTCCTCAAACCAAACCCTAACTCCAAGATCACCCAAATCTCTTCACCTACACCTCAAGGTCTCAAGGGATTCAACTAGGCTTCATCAAGGAACTCCATCTTCAACCTCTACTCCCCAAGGCAATCCAAGAGCACTTCTTCACCTCAAGCTTCAACAACAAGTGTGGAGTGAAGCAATCACTCCATCCTGAATCAAGTCACAATTAAACCTAAACCTAGTGAGTATCTTTACTCACCAAGACCTAATTAACACTTCATTCCTTGTGGTAGAAATCCTTGTACACTTGTAGTATAAAAATCCAATTTTTAGGGCATCACAACTCAAATCCAACCTCCCCATGTAAGTATATTATTCACAAGGCTAGTTCTGTTTTAGTGTACTTGTACTGCTAGATTCGGTCCCCTAATACAAAAAAAATCCTATTTTTAGACTGTTAGAACCAACCCAAGAAAATTCTGATTTTCTGCCTTAACAGCAGCTAATCCAGAGGATCGGTCGACCGGCAGTCGACCGATCACTCTGCCGATGTGCACAGAGTGCACAGCTTTGAGCTGGAGGTCGACTGGCAGTCGACCGACCACTCGACCGGCTTAAGGAATTTATTGTGGACCAGTCGACCGCAGTCGACGGCCAAACCTGGAGCTCACGCACTTTGTACGGTCGACCGGCAGTCGACCGGCACTCGACCGCCTTTGTAAATCCCAGTCGACGGCAGTCGACCGGAGGTCGACCGTTAGGCAAATTCTGGGACAGATTTCAGACTCCTTTCCTTTTGATTTTTGATATTCCCTGATATATGTATGATGTTTTAGTCTGGTTTATGCTTCATACCTGTACTGCATGACATGTTACCTGATAGATCTTGCTTCATTAGGCTTCATGACTTGTTGTTATATATTGCTATTCCTTAACTTGTTAAATATGAAGTATCACCACTCTTCATGCTATCACTAAAACACCAAGCATGATACACCCGACTTTTATATAAAATTCACCAACTTACATTGGGTCGGGGGGAAATATGCGGAATATCGATATGTGTTCGTGTTTACAGTGGTTTAGGTATATTGTACAATTACTGTTCCGGTCTTACCTGTGGTACTCCAGGGGACCGAGGGGAGTGCTTGCTCCCTTTCCTGTTTACTGTCATGACAAGGGCATACATAAGTCCCTCCTGTTTAGCCTTGCGGCAGGTTCCGTCTTCAAGCAACGGAACAACCTGGGCCGTGGTCCCGGGTATGCACGGGACCCACTGTAAACATAGTTCGTCGATACAACGCTGTTTCCAATAACAACCTTGTTTCACTAGGATATGGATCTATGTGTTCTGGGACGCTGGGTCACATAGCTAGATATCACAGTAAGACAAGTAATAATAATAAGACGTTAATTGTAGATTTGTTGCATATGATCTTACCTTATTGAGTTTACATCGCTTGTTATTCATTGCTATTTATTGTAACTTCATTGCCTTATTCATGATCCTTATGTCACTTGACTATCTTTTATTTGTATTATATGTCTTGACCCTTTGGATTTGCATATTCAGATTCTGAGGCTGGAACGAAGTGGAGCTTCCACAGAGGAACGGGCCTATCTTCTGAGCAGGCTGACCAGCTCTAGTCTCATCGTGCCGACTCTTCCTTTGGTTCACGGGATCTCATCCATTTCGTGAGCATTTTTGTATTTAGTTGTATAGGATTCATTTTGGACTTGGGTTGTGATAAAGGACACTTGTAAAGTGATTTTGCTTATCATAACTTGTATAACTTTGTATTTATCTTTTGTAAGTTGGCATATGAATATACCACGTTGTGTGTTGTACTCTGATACTTGTTGTACTTAAGGCTTAGCGTATATACGTGGGGGCACCATCTGACCTACGTATATGCGTTGCAGTGACGTTCCCGTATCATTGGGATCGGGGCATTACAGTCGTCTTCCTTATCCGCAGAGGAAAGCGATTTTGAGGATGAGGTCGACTATGGTGACGACCCGCTCCTCTGATCTGAGTAAATTCTCACACATCTCGGAGGAGGAAATACATGGGTGCGAGCCGTTGACGATATCACCACTGGCGGCAGTTACTCCCGCTGAAGGTATTCTTTTCACTTCTGACCTGATTTCCCTTTTCATTTTGAAGAGAAGGCTTAACATTCTCTTTTATGCTGCAGGATTGGCTGAGGATACCGAGGCTGCAACCTCCTCGCATATCGAGGAGATGGTGCAAGAGTTGACCCAGCCGGAAGGAGTTGAGACTCCAGCTGCCGAGGCAATTACCGAAATCGGGGAGACTTTTACTCTGCAGGAAGAGGAGGTCACCACTGAAGTCAGGGAGACTTCTCCTCTGCAGGGTCGCCCAAGGATTCGACATCTCTGGACCTTCAGCTTGGTAAGGAAGTTTTGATGTCTCAGATGTTTCTCTTTTTACCATTCTGGCTAATGTTGAGGTAACTTGCAGAGAGAACTGAGGGGCCCAGGTAGAGAGTCTGACGGTCAGTGTCCCTCCGGAAGGCCACACGGCCCAAGCCTTGGCTGAGGTTTCTGAGGAGGTCGAGCTCACTACCCTGTCATCAGCTGTGGAGGTTCTTGCAGAGGTGGTACCCCCAGAAGCGCCAGTGGCTGCTCTTGCTCCTGCCGTACCCGTGGTCAGCCCGACTCTTGCACCAACAGAGCCGGTCTACATCCCCCACCCCGTGATAGAAAGGGGATCGGGGAGCACTTCGGATGATGATATCATGGAGCTTTTGACACGCCAGGCGGTGCAGCAGTTCCTTACCTCGATGCGAACATGCATCAATTTCGTCCTGACTAGGGGTAGCTCCCTTGACTTCGCCCAGATGTTTCTCAAAAACCAGGTCGAGAACATCAAGTTGGCCGGAGGCCCTTCGCTAGCCCAGGCGAGTCAGCTGCTGGTGGATCAGCTGGGACAGCACCTGAGAGAGCTTCGATCCCTGGAAGATGATGCCAGTTCATCCCACGAAGCCCAAGAAATGCTGAATAGGCTCCTTGTTGCTCAAGAGCAGGAGCGAAGAGAGGTAGAGGAGAAGATCACCGATAGCACTCGTCTTCTTGAACGTGTCCAGGCTGATCACCAAAGGCTGGCAATTGAGTCCGAGGAGTCAGAGAGACGATCATACAGGCCGCAAAGCAGGCTATCCTTGACTCTCGGGCTGTTATAGCCAGGGCTGAGGCCATGATTGTCTTCAATGAACAGAGGCTTGCTACCTCTGAAAAGAGGCTAGCGGAGTTAGAGTGTAACACCTCGTTTCCGGAATACATACTTTGTTGCGTATTCAGCTTTTCAGTCGTATTTTTTGATTTACTTTCCGTATTTATCCGATTTCAATTCCAAATATTATTTTCCAATATATTAGGTTTTATGTGATTTTCTGGAATTTTCTGGAATTAAAATGAATTTCTTCAAAACCGTGTCGACCAGCGCCGCTGATCAATTTTCTGATTTTTATTTTCCAAACTGTTAGGAATTCTTAGAAAGTCCTTTAGACTTTATTGTTGAGAATCCTATTTCCTAGCTAAGGCCTTTTTCTGAGAATTTTATGATTTTATGAAAATTCGTACGGAGTCGGTAAATCACTGATACCGGATTTTTATAATTAAAACTATAAAGTATTTCTCAAAAAGGATTTCATTTTAAGTCTTTGTATATTATTATAGATTTTTGGTGAAAATTAGGAGTCGTTCCGAGATACTTGAATTTCGGACGATTTCGGTATTTTCCGAATGTTTTCCGTACTTTCGACTTTGACCCAGGAACTCGCGGTTTAATATTATAATTTTCTGAGTTAGAGAAAATATCCTTTCAATTTAATTTTCTTTCCTTTTTCCTTTTCTCTATTTCCTTTCCTTCTTCATGAAGCCAAGGAGTTTTGAATTTCCAAAATTCCATTTAATTTCCACCTCTCCACTTCCACACACTTCACCATTAATGACCCTCATTAATGACCCTCCACCTCACCCCCATTTGGCTAATGGTGATTGGCCAAAGGAGACACCTCACACCCACTTGGCTAATTATGATTGGTCAAGAAAATATCTCATCCCCTATTTTGCACAAAAGCCCCTCTCTATTATTTAATTACTTCTCCTTTACAAATCAAAATCCTATTTAAATCAAATCCTTTACATTTTTATTCTTTTCTTCACTTCATCAAGAACTCCACCTTTGCAAAAGCCTTCTCCTTTTCCAAAGCAAACCCTAGGTATTCTCTTCCATTTCAAGAACTACAACTTGGATTTTGGGATCGTCCGCGAAATCGCCGAGAATTAAGTTGGTGATTCGGAATCTTCGGAACTGTAGAAATTCCAAACGACCGTCCGAAGTGAGTATCTTTACTCACCAAGACTCGTAATATTCCTAGTATATTTGTGTTGATAGATCATGTCACTTTATGTTATAAAAATCATATTTTTATCCGTCCAAAACAACCACCACAAAAATCTGAATTTTCAGAACAGACCACGGTCTATTTCAGAACTCCGGTCGACCGGCCCAAGGGGGGCAGTCGACTGATGTGCACAATCGTGCACAGTTAGAAAATCTGGAGCTCACGCACTGTATCGGTCGACCGGCAGTCGACCGACAGGTGACCGGTAGTTATATCCCCAGTCGACCGGCACTCGACCGGTGCCCTACCGCCCGTGCAAAGCCCAGTCGACCGGCAGTCGACCGGTCGATTCTGGAGCTCACGCACTTTGGCCAGTCGACCGACAGTCGACCGGAACCCTACCGCCTTTAGAAACCCCAGTCGACGGCAGTCGACCGGAGGTCGACCGCCAGTTCAAACCTGGGCCAGAATTCTGTTTCCTTTTCTGTTTTAAATTCTGGTCTTACATTGATACATGTGTGATATGTTAATCTCGTTTATGCTTCATAATTGCTACCACATGACATGTACTTGGTGGATCACACACTTATACTTCATGACTTGTTCCATGTACTTTCATGTTAGGACTTGTAGGACTTGTTAATTAATATGTATATCTCCACCTTATCATGCTATCACTTATACCAAGCATGATAGACTTGACTTTTGTATAAAATAGACCAACTTACATTGGGTCCGGGGGAAGACATGCGGATATCGATATGTGTTCGTGTTTACAGTGGCTTTTAGGAGTGTTGTGCAACCCATGTTCCGGTCTGACCTGTGGGCCTCCAGGGGACCGAGGGAGAGCTTGATCCCTGTATTGCTGGTACCATATTGATGAGGGCATACATAAGTCCCTCCTATTGGCCTAACGGCTGGCTTCCGTCACCAAGCAACGGAACAATATTGGACCGTTATCCCGGGCATGTACGGGGTCCACTGTAAACATAGTTCGTCGATACAACCGCTGATTTCCAATAACCCCCTTGCCTTGTTGAGATATGGATCTATGTGCTCTGGGACGCTGGGTCACATAGCTAGATATCCCAATGAGACAAGTAATAATAAGACGTTAATTGTAGATGTATTGTTTTATGACCTTATATGATATTGTTCTCATCACTTGTTAGTCGATACCACTTATTACTGTTTCATCTTCTTATTCTTGTTCCTTCGCCACTTGGCCATATCTTGTTTATTATTATATGTCTTGATTCTGTGGATTTGCATATTCAGATTCTGAGACTTGGAACGAAGTGGAGCCATCCACTGAGGACCAAGAGTATCTGAGCGAGCAGTCTGATCTGTTCTAGTTCTCCCGTGCCAGACCCTTCCTTTTGACTCACGGGATCTTCGTCCTGCTCGTGAGCATCTCGTGTATGTCTTGTATATTTTACTTTTGGACTTGTTATGATAAAGACACATGTAATGTGTATATGTTTATCATACTGTGATGACTTTGTATATGGATCTTTTATGTTGGCATATGAATATACCACGCTTTGTGTTGTACTCTGATCCTTGCTTGTACTTTTATGCTTAGCGTATATACGTGGGGGCTTCTTTTGACCTACGTATATACGTTGCAGTGACGTCCCCGTATCCGTGGAATCGGGGCGTTACAGGTTGGTATCAGAGCCTAGGCTCTCAAACCTAAAGTACAATTGTGGCAAATTCTAGAAATTTGCTTATGCCAACTACAATGTACAAAGTTATAGAGTCCGTCTTGCTTCCTTCATTGATCAATTCCTTCGTATCCTGAACTCTTTTCAATTGTTTTCAATTCCAGTTATCATACGGTATGGAGAGACGCTCGGGTCGTAACAACGTTGGGCAGGTGCCGAATGGACCTGTAGGCGGAGAGAATGCTGATGTCCTACAGATCATTCGGGCTATGGTGGAAAATCAGCAGCATCAGATGGATAACCAGCAGCAGTACCAGCAGCGGCAAATGGAGAACCAGCAGCAGCAATGGAGAATCAACAACAGCAGATGGAAAATCAACAACAGCAGACCGAACTCCTTAGGCAAGAGCTAGCAGCCCCAAGGGGACAGAAGCCTGGGAACGTGTCCGATTTCCGACGTCTGCAGCCAGCCATCTTCACTGGAGGAGAGAAACCATTGGAGGCTGAGCAGTGGTTGACGGACACTACGGATCTGCTGAACGCCGCCCGTGTACCAAAGGAGGATCAGGTTGAAGTCGCCAAGATTCAGCTTAAAGACATAGCTCGAACTTGGTGGTTGGCGGAGGAAGCTAGACTGGGGAAGCCCATCACTTGGGATACATTCTCCGAGAGTTTTTACAGCCGGTTCTTCCCTGATACGGCGCAGCAAGAGATGGAGGAGCAATTCATCAGACTCCAGCAGGGAAACAAGTCGGTGGACGAGTACGCAGCAGACTTCCTTAGACTCAGCCGCTTCGCCCCGTATATGGTGACGGATGAGAAGAAGCGTGCAAGTCGATTTCAGAAGGGTCTTCAGATGAAGATTCAGATGTACCTCATGCCCCAACACTTGAAGACATATGCAGAGGTTCTTACCAGCGCTCGAGAGGTGGAGCGTGGGTTTGAGAAGGAGAAAGAGAACCAGATGGGGAATCAGGTCATAAAGAGGCCGTTTGTACCCATGGGAAGAGGGGGTCCGTTCAGAGCAGCCAAGATCCAGATGAGGCAACCTTTCAGGCCAGCACCTTACCAGGCAGCCCAATCATCTATCTTCTGCAACTTCTGTCTGAAGCCAGGGCACACTCGACCAAATTGCCGGAGGGCAAATGGGTTGTGTTTATTATGTGGGTCTCGAGATCATGCAGTAGAGACTTGTCCACACAATAGATTTGGAGAGCCAACCAGACCTTGCCAGCACTTCCAGGACCGAGTGGACAGCGGGTAGTACCAGGGCCATTTGGGCAGAGGGATCAGGGACCAGTGGTGAGGAGAGCACCCCTTCCTCCACAGCATATGATTCGCCCAGTCCAGAGAGGAGGTAGGACAGCAGCCGGGCGTGGCAGGGGTCAGGCTTACAACCTGACGGAGGCAGAGGCTGAGGCTTCAGAGGAGGTGATTACAGGTAACATCAGAGTACACTCAAGCCTGTTCTCGCTTTATTTGATTCGGGTGCATCCCACTGTTATATCTCAGATAAATTTGTGGCCGTTCATTCTATTCCTGTTAGATTATTAGACCACAAGTGGGAGATAAGTACAGGTAATGGGGTAGTCTTATCATATAGAGTGTGTACTGACTGCCCAGTAGAACTGTGTGACAAGGTCTTAGCCATAGATATGCTCGTACTTGACACTAAGGGGTACGACGTGATCTTAGGCATGACCTGGCTCAGTCAGTATTATGCTGTAATTGATTGTAGAGAGAAGAAGATCAATTTTAGAATTCCCCTTCAGCCTGAGTTTCAGTTTAGTGGAGAAGTGAAGTCCACTAAGGGAAAGTCTCAGATTACTTCTTCGGAGGTTCAGAAGCAGAAGGTGCCAGTGTGGGATGAATTCCCGGAGGTGTTTGCTGAGATCACAGGACTGCCACCTGTAAGGATGATTGAGTTCTCCATCGAGACCATTCCAGGAGCAGCTCCTATATCTAAGGCTCCGTACAGAATGGCACCGACGGAGTTGGAGGTCCTGAAGAAGCAGCTACAGGAGTATTCCGATAAGGGATTGATCAGGCCGAGTACTTCACCGTGGGGAGCTCCAGTATTGTTGGCCAATAAGAAGGATGGTAGCAAGAGACTTTGTATGACTATAGGGAGTTAAACAAAGTCACCATCAAGAACAGGTATCCCCTTCCTAGGATTGATGACTTATTTGATCAGCTTCATGGAGCCCGTGTGTTCTCCAAGTTGGATTTACAGTCGGGTTACCATCAGCTGAGGGTGAAGAAGGAGGATGTACTGAAGACGGCATTCAGACCCGATATGGCCATTATGAATTTCTAGTGATGCCTTTCGGAGTTACTAATGCCCCTGCAGTGTTTATGGACTTGATGAACCGAGTGTTCTCGCCCTTCTTGGATCAGTTTGTTGTTGTTTTCATCGACGACATCTTGATCTATTCAAAGAACAATAGGGAGCATGCTGAACACTTGAGAATTGTGTTGCAGACACTTCAGCAGGAGCAGCTTCATGCCAAGAGGAGTAAGTGCGAGTTTTGGCTGGATAGTATAGCATTTCTCGGACATGTGGTGTCAGCAGAAGGTATCTCAGTTGATCCGAGCAAGGTCCAGACAGTAAAGGAGTGGCCAGTTCCGAGGACGGTGACAGAGATAAAGAGTTTTCTTGGACTAGCTGGCTATTACAGACGCTTTGTCCAGGACTTCTCTAGGATTGCAGCTCCATTGACTAAGCTCACCAGGAAAGGGGAGAAGTACATCTGGACAGAGGTGTGTGATGCAGCCTTCGAGCAGTTGAAGCAGAAGCTAATTTCAGCTCCTATCTTGAGAACTCCCTCAGGGAGAGGAGGAATGGTCATCTTTAGTGATGCTTCAGGTAAAGGCCTAGGATGCGTGCTTATGCAACATGATCATGTGATAGCATATGCATCCAGGCAGTTGAAACCTCATGAGAGGAATTACCCAACTCATGACTTGGAGTTGGCAGCAGTGATCTTTGCCTTGAAGATTTGGAGGCACTATCTTCTGGGAGATAGAGTACTGATATATACAGATCACAAGAGCCTCAAGTATATCTTTTCTCAGAAAGAGCTGAATATGAGGCAAAGGGGTGGCTGGAACTTATGGCAGACTACGATATTGACTTGCAATATCATCCAGGCAAGGTCAATACGGTCCCGGATGCATTGAGTAGGATGCCAGAGAACAGAGTGCTAGTCCAAATCACTCAGCAAGAGGAGCTGATTCGAGATTTCATTCGATTGGATTTGATGGTGGTCCGAGGAGATGAGAAGGCAGGGCAGCTTATGGCCTTACAGATCCAGTCATCCTTGATAGAGGAGATTAAGGAAGCACAGAAGGAGGATCCCAGACTTCAGACATTTAGAGATCAGGTCGAGGCTAGATTGAGGACGGATATCTGTATTCGTCCGGATGGTGCCTTGTACTATGGAGATAGACTTTGTGTTCCTCAGGGGGAAGTAAGACAGAGGATTTTGGCTGAAGCCCACAGTTCAGCCTACTCCATACACCCTGGAGGAAACAAGATGTACCAGGACCTGAAGAAGCACTTTTGGTGGAATGCAATGAAGAGAGAGATAGCTCAGTTTGTAGCAAAGTGCTTGGTGTGCCAGCAGATAAAGATCGAACATCAGAGATCAGCTGAACTTCTGCAACCTTTGCCAATACCCGAATGGAAGTGGGAGCATATCACGATGGACTTTGTCACGGCATTACCTCGTAGTCCCAAAGGTAATAATGCCGTGTGGGTCATCATTGACCGTCTCACCAAGTCGGCCCACTTCATACCATTCCGGGTCGGACAGACAACTGAGGTCTTGGCAGAGAAGTATATGAGGGAGATAGTCCGCCTGCATGGAATTCCAGTCAGTATTGTTTCAGACAGAGATACCAGATTCAGATCTCATTTCTGGGAGAGTCTCCAAGAGAGTCTGGGCACTCGTCTGAAGTTCAGTACAGCTTATCATCCCCAGACAGACGGACAGTCAGAGCGGACCATCCAGATCCTTGAAGATATGCTTAGAGCCTGCATGATTGAGTTCGGGGGTTCATGGGAAGACCATCTTCACTTGGCTGAATTCTCTTATAACAACAGCTATCAGGCAAGTATAAAGATGGCACCTTTTGAGGCACTGTATGGCAGGAAATGCAGGTCACCGATTTGTTGGGATGAAATTGGTGAGAGGAGTCTATTGGGACCAGAGATGTTGATCCAGACTACAGAGAAAGTCAGAGTTATCAGGGATCATCTCAGGGCAGCTCAGAGTAGGCAGAAGAGTTGGGCAGATTCCCGGAGGAGGCCATTGGAATTCGGAGTTGGAGATCATGTGTTCCTGAAGATTTCACCGACCAAGGGAGTGATCCGTTCGGCACTCGTGGGAAACTAAGTCCGAGGTATATCGGCCCATTCGAGATATTGGATCGAGTGGGAGATGTGTCTTATCGATTGGCGTTGCCGCCATCGTTGGACGGAGTTCATAATGTTTTCCACGTGTCTCAGTTGAGGAGATATGTTAAGGATGACAGCCACATTTGGATCATTCCGAGCTGGAGTTACAACCGGACTTATCTTATCAGGAGCAACCGATGGCCATCTTGGATAGGAGTGTGAAGACACTGAAGAACAAGGCTATACCTTAGTGTTGGTGTCTTGGAACCGGCACGCGCCAGGAGAGGCCACTTGGGAACGAGAGGATGTTATCCGAGAGCGTTATCCTCAACTCTTCGCATCTTGATTGGTAAGATTCTTTCCTTCTATCCCTCTACCGTTATATTCCATTTATCATGACCTTCCTTGTTGCCTTTCACTTTACTAAATTTCGAGGACGAAATTTTTGTAAGGTGGGTAGATTGTAACACCTCGTTTCCGGAATACATACTTTGTTGCGTATTCAGCTTTTCAGTCGTATTTTTTGATTTACTTTCCGTATTTATCCGATTTCAATTCCAAATATTATTTTCCAATATATTAGGTTTTATGTGATTTTCTGGAATTTTCTGGAATTAAAATGAATTTCTTCAAAACCGTGTCGACCAGCGCCGCTGATCAATTTTCTGATTTTTATTTTCCAAACTGTTAGGAATTCTTAGAAAGTCCTTTAGACTTTATTGTTGAGAATCCTATTTCCTAGCTAAGGCCTTTTTCTGAGAATTTTATGATTTTATGAAAATTCGTACGGAGTCGGTAAATCACTGATACCGGGATTTTTATAATTAAAACTATAAAGTATTTCTCAAAAAGGATTTCATTTTAAGTCTTTGTATATTATTATAGATTTTGGTGAAAATTAGGAGTCGTTCCGAGATACTTGAATTTCGGACGATTTCGGTATTTTCCGAAATGTTTTCCGTACTTTCGACTTTGACCCAGGAACTCGCGGTTTTAATATTATAATTTTCTGAGTTAGAGAAAATATCCTTTCAATTAATTTTCTTTCCTTTTTCTTTTCTCTATTTTCCTTTCCTTCTTCATGAAGCCAAAGGAGTTTTGAATTCCAAAATTCCATTTAATTTCCACCTCTCCACTTCCACACACTTCACCATTAATGACCCTCATTAATGACCCTCCACCTCACCCCCATTTGGCTAATGGTGATTGGCCAAAGGAGACACCTCACACCCACTTGGCTAATTATGATTGGTCAAGAAAATATCTCATCCCCTATTTTGCACAAAAGCCCCTCTCTATTATTTAATTACTTCTCCTTTACAAATCAAAATCCTATTTAAATCAAATCCTTTACATTTTTATTCTTTTCTTCACTTCATCAAGAACTCCACCTTTGCAAAAGCCTTCTCCTTTTCCAAAGCAAACCCTAGGTATTCTCTTCCATTTCAAGAACTACAACTTGGATTTTGGGATCGTCCGCGAAATCGCCGAGAATTAAGTTGGTGATTCGGAATCTTCGGAACTCGTAGAAATTCCAAACGACCGTCCGAAGTGAGTATCTTTACTCACCAAGACTCGTAATATTCCTAGTATATTTGTGTTGATAGATCATGTCACTTTATGTTATAAAATCATATTTTTATCCGTCCAAAACAACCACCACAAAAATCTGAATTTTCAGAACAGACCACGGTCTATTTCAGAACTCCGGTCGACCGGCCCAAGGGGGGGCAGTCGACTGATGTGCACAATCGTGCACAGTTAGAAAATCTGGAGCTCACGGCACTGTATCGGTCGACCGGCAGTCGACCGACAGGTGACCGGTAGTTATATCCCCAGTCGACCGGCACTCGACCGGTGCCCTACCGCCCGTGCAAAGCCCAGTCGACCGGCAGTCGACCGGTCGATTCTGGAGCTCACGCACTTTGGCCAGTCGACCGACAGTCGACCGGAACCCTACCGCCTTTAGAAACCCCAGTCGACCGGCAGTCGACCGGAGGTCGACCGCCAGTTCAAACCTGGGCCAGAATTCTGTTTCCTTTTCTGTTTTAAATTCTGGTCTTACATTGATACATGTGTGATATGTTAATCTCGTTTATGCTTCATAATTGCTACCACATGACATGTTACTTGGTGGATCACACCACTTATACTTCATGACTTGTTCCATGTACTTTCATGTTAGGACTTGTAGGACTTGTTAATTAATATGTATATCTCCACCTTATCATGCTATCACTTATACCAAGCATGATAGACTTGACTTTTGTATAAAATAGACCAACTTACATTGGGTCCGGGGGAAGACATGCGGATATCGATATGTGTTCGTGTTTACAGTGGCTTTTAGGAGTGTTGTGCAACCCATGTTCCGGTCTGACCTGTGGGCCTCCAGGGGACCGAGGGGAGAGCTTGATCCCTGTATTGCTGGTACCATATTGATGAGGGCATACATAAGTCCCTCCTATTGGGCCTAACGGCTGGCTTCCGTCACCAAGCAACGGAACAATATTGGACCGTTATCCCGGGCATGTACGGGGTCCACTGTAAACATAGTTCGTCGATACAACCGCTGATTTCCAATAACCCCCTTGCCTTGTTGAGATATGGATCTATGTGCTCTGGGACGCTGGGTCACATAGCTAGATATCCCAATGAGACAAGTAATAATAAGACGTTAATTGTAGATGTATTGTTTTATGACCTTATATGATATTGTTCTCATCACTTGTTAGTCGATACCACTTATTACTGTTTCATCTTCTTATTCTTGTTCCTTCGCCACTTGGCCATATCTTGTTTATTATTATATGTCTTGATTCTGTGGATTTGCATATTCAGATTCTGAGACTTGGAACGAAGTGGAGCCATCCACTGAGGACCAAGAGTATCTGAGCGAGCAGTCTGATCTGTTCTAGTTCTCCCGTGCCAGACCCTTCCTTTTGACTCACGGGATCTTCGTCCTGCTCGTGAGCATCTCGTGTATGTCTTGTATATTTTACTTTTGGACTTGTTATGATAAAGACACATGTAATGTGTATATGTTTATCATACTGTGATGACTTTGTATATGGATCTTTTATGTTGGCATATGAATATACCACGCTTTGTGTTGTACTCTGATCCTTGCTTGTACTTTTATGCTTAGCGTATATACGTGGGGGCTTCTTTTGACCTACGTATATACGTTGCAGTGACGTCCCCGTATCCGTGGAATCGGGGCGTTACATAGAGGTTGCCAAGGCGCAAGCTGAAGCGGACCTCTCTGTTCGTTCGTCCGAGCTGGAATCCCTCCGAGTGCAAGCGCAGGGATTTTTGTCTGAAGCGGCTCTGCGGGCCCGAGCTCTCATGGAGGTTGAGAAGGCGCGTCAACATAAGATACATCGCCTTAGAGAGCAAATCCGTTCTTTGGCGGACCAGGACTTGTAGCCTTCTCTCTTTTTTTTTTTAAGAAAAGGACACTCTGTTCACTAAAAGTGTTTTGTATTAACTTTTATCATTTTTGATATAATAAAAGTCTTTGAAGTTTTGGTTCCACCTCCTTTGTTGCCTTGCTGTGGATGAATTCGACCTCTTGATCACAATCTTTGATTAACTGACTGTGAATGCTGAACTTAGGTGAGACTAAGTTCTTTAAATGAAACGCGGCGTTTGACCCATAGGACCTTAGGCAGAACTAAGCCCTTTTGATGAGACGCGGCATTGGTTCATAGGGACTTAGGTAGAACTAAGTCCTTTTGATGAGACGCGGCGTCAATTCATGGAGAGACGCGGTCATCAGTTCATAAGACTCAGATAGAACTAAGTCCTTTTGATGAGACGCAGCGTCAATCCATAGGGAGACGCGGCGGCGTCAACTCGCAGAGAGAAACGCGGCTTTGAGTAACGCGAGTCTGTCCTGCCAATGAAGACGCGACTCGAGCGGACGCGAGGGACGCAGCCTTGTGTATTTTCCCATTAATCTCAGAATGGACTAAGTCCTTTGCTGAGTCAAGTGCTTTCCCTTAAAATGGGCCCTGTTTGCTGAAGGGACGCAATTCTGAGTCACGCGGACTTTCCTTTGGAACGCAGGTGGACGTCATTCATTCTGAAAAAAGGAGACGCGGGTTCCAAGACGCGGTTTTCCCATCTGCGTATCGATGTAACTTCCAGACATTATATGCGGCCTGACATAAAGATTTTATGTGATCTTTGAACGTCAAGTCTTCACTGACGATTGAACGTCAAGTCTTCACTGACGATTGGGAAACCGGGTCATCCGTTGTTTCCCGAAGCAGTTGTCCACGCGTCGGTTCTTCATTGGACTTGGGCGTTAATACCCTTTAATGAAAAACCGGCGCTGGCGGTTGGAGACCAGCGTCTTCAACGTTTCCCGAAGCGACCCTCCACGCGTCAGCTTCCCATTGGACTTTGATAATCGTGCGGTCATTAAGGCCGACGGTTCCAATTGATGAACCATTAATGACGGTTACCAGGAGCGGCCTATAAATAGGGCTCGCCTTCTTTAGCAGTCCCAATCTTAGACTATTTTCCCTTTTAAGAGAACGATTGCTCTGAGAACTTCCGCCTTCTTCAGAGTTTCTAACAGGGTACTGTCTTCATGGATGAAGACGACTCCGGGGAAGAAGATGACCCAGAGCTTTCATGCTTCTGTTTGGTCTCTTCAGGACAAAGTGTCTCTCTGATCACCTTCCATGTCCATATTCTGATGCAGAGAGTTAAACTCTTGACAGAGGCCTCTGCTGGTATGCCGTCCCGACTTGCCGTGATGTTTCTAGTCCACCCAGGTTTGCACTTTGGCATCATCATCATCTAGATTTCCTCATGAAGTCTGAGTTGGTGCATTCCTTCTGGAATTTGCGCCGCCGACTTAAACTTCCCTGGACGCGAGTACAGAAGTCTTTGGCACTTGGCGCTGACTTTGCTCATGAAGCTCGCGTTTTAAGGCCACTGACTTGGATGAATTCCAACTCGGGCTGAAGGTTTCAGACCCGAATTTTGCAACCCCTGTTCCCTCGACAGGGAGATGGCAATTTTCAGCGTCTGAGTCCTTTCGCGCCTTGTGTTTTAGGCGCGGGCGCAAAATGAGACCGCGTTTGAATCCTGTGTGTGGCACAGTTTTGATTCGCGTCTGCTTCTGTTGACGCGGTATTTTGACTCACTGCGCGGGGTCATTCCCGCGTCTGAAGTCTTCGACAATAGCCGCGTCTGTCACTTAGTTTTCTTTGTTGAAGTATACTAAGTTCCAGATTTTCTAACCCCCTTGTTTATTCCTTGTAGGTAGGCTTGATTGTCCTTTTTCAGGTTCGCTGGGGCCCTGGAAGAATATTTCGGCCGGCGAACTTGCTCAATGTTCGTCCACAAGGGAATATATTATGGTCCTCGTCGTCCAAAGGGAATATATTATGTCCCTGACGAGGACTCAACCCTCGCCAAGGTCTCTTCAGATCCAATGCACCAGTCATGCCTGCTGGCAAGGGATGGTCAGGGTGCGTATGGCGGCGAGGAGGTTACGGTGGATACAGTGGCAGATAGGATCCTCTTCCTCTCCCACTCCAGAAGTGACATCGAGGACTCTCCATGTCTGCTGGATGACCTGCTGGGGAAAGAGATGCTCATGAACGAAGGGTTGCAGGGCTTTCTGCTGCCACCGGACCTCAAGAACACCATTGCTCTTAGCTTAGTCAGCTAGGGCTCTTTCGATGTTTACATCATGCATCGTGGTGCAACCAGTTTCAATTGTCGCCACAGTTTGGCACTTCTTCAGACATCGTGCACTTGAAATTAGATGCGGTTTCAAGGAGTGAGTACGGCCTCTGAGAGAGAGAGAGAGAGAGAGGGACTTCTTTGTACTCCTTAATTGTAACACTCAATCTTATTGTATAAGAGAGTGTTTTGTATCACTTTCGTATGCCTTGATATAAATAAAAGTGACACTTTTATTTTTGCCTCTTTCATTGTCTTGAACTTTTTGTCTTCAGTTAGACTCATAGAAGCAAAGAATCTTTGACTTTGTCAAAATTATGATGATAATCTTAATAAGTCAAACTTTGTAGGGAAAGATCCTATTTCAGGAACTCTCACAATACTGTCAGAGGTGTAATATTAACTTGACAGAGATGAAATGATTTTTGGTGGGCCTGCCACTTTATAAGAGAAAGTGACAAGTAGAATTGGTACCCCCAGGGAGGGTGAACTTTTATCAAGTGTTTGGGATTAACTTGATTGAGCTCAGCTGGGGATTTGATGGAAACACTGTTGATGGTGTAGTATTAACCTAACAATGCTTTTAGGTAAACTTGTTATTCTGTTGAAGAGAATAACAAGTGAGACTAGACTCGTGGGGAATCTAGGAAAGTTTGTTACCGTTAGAGGTGTGATATTAACTTAACGAGTTGAAAGTGGTCTTGTCAGAAGTGTAATGTTAACTTGACAAGGATGTGAGCCAGAGGTGTGATATTAACCTAACTCAGAAGTGTCACTGTCATAGGTGTAATGTTTAACTTGACAGTGAGGGTAATGCTAGAGGTGTAATGTTGAACTTGGCATTGGTCATCTCGGCTTGTATAAGGAAGTCCGAGGGAAAGTCATGGCCATAGGTGTATTGTTTAACTTAGCAATGACTTGATGCTAGAGGTGTAATGTTAACTTAGCATCATCCATTTCAGCTTCGATATGGAAGTCTGAAGAAAAGTGACTGTCAGAGGTGTAATATTAAACCTGACAGAAACCTGATTACTGTTTAGAGGTGTGGTGTTAAACTTTAACAGTAATTTGTCAGAGGTGTAATATTAACTTGACAAAGATTGACTCATGATAAGAGCAATTTGAGGACCTGTCATTCTATTGGTGAGAATTGACAAGTGAAAATTTGAAGTGCCAGAGGTATAGTGTTAACTTGGCAAATTTGAAAGTTTGATACTCCGTGTAGAGTTGACAAACAAAATTTGTACTCGACAAGGAATATTGAAAAGTTTCCATTACCAGAGGTATAGTGTTAACTTAGTAATGGTTGTATTTTGTAGACCTACCATTCTGTATATGAGAATTGGTAAGGGATTTTGGAGGAAAGAGTGGAGCCAAGTCCCCTTAGGATTTTTAGCAAACCCTCAGCTATCAACGGATTTGAGGTGCCTTTACCAACTACCGTTTGAGTTGGGCTAGCCATGCTATTCCCTCAGCATGATGAGTTGTCGAAGACTTATGTTCGGCTTACAAGCCAACATTTTCCTCTATCCTTAGCCGTCGGAGGCGTCGGATGTTATAATGAAGAAATTCTTCTTACTTTGATCAGAGGTGTACTTTTAACTTGATCAGCGGAAGAATACCATCTAAGGATAGTATTTCTTCAGGAACCTGCCATTGATCGGCATTATGAGTGTATCGCCATTTGAGGTTATGAGGCGATATGACCCATTCGAGTAGACTGACTCTACTACAAATGGTCCTTCCCATTTGGGTTGGAATTTTCCTCTTGTCTTGTGCGTCATTACCATGGGTCTTCTGACGGCTAAGACAAGATCGCCTTTCTTGAAAGTTCGCATTTTAACTTTCTTGTTGAAGGCTCTGGTAATACGAGCTTGGTAGAGCTCGATTTGTTGTTGGGCCTGCTGACGTTTATCATCTAAGGCCTCCAGTTCCTGGAGTCGCTGTCGATGCTTCTCCTCTATTGTCATCTCCGCTGTCAAGGCGACGCGTAGAGATGGAATTTGGATTTCCAGTGGGAGCAGGCTTCACATCCGTATACCAAAGAAAATGGCGTGGCTTAGTTGGGGTTCGCACAGTTGTGCGATAGGCCCATAAGCATTCACCCAACTTGTCGTCCCAGTCTCGTTGACTTTTCGAGACGAACTTCTTGAGAAGCTTGCCAATAGTCTTGTTGAAAGCTTCTGCGAGGCCATTAGCGGCATGATAGTATGCCGTTGAGGACACACTCTGGATTCTGAACTTGGCACAGAATCTCTGGAAAGCCTGGCTGATGAACTGGGGTCCATTGTCCTGGACAATTCGTCGAGGTACACCGAAACGGTAAATAATGTGATGTTTCACGAACTTGATCACGTTAGACGATTTTACCTCCTTCAAAGGGATGGCTTCGGCCCATTTAGAGAAGTAATCGGTTATTGCCAAAATAAACCGATGTCCTTTGATGATGGTGGGCTGATAGGACCAACTACATCCATCCCCCACATTTCAAATGGCCAGGTAGAGGTTGTAGAGTGGAGGTAGCCTGGTGCTTGATGGATGAAATCGCCATGCACTTGGCAAGCGTGACATCTTTTAGCATAAGTGACGGGATCGGCAATCATCTTGGGCCAGTAGTAACCCAATCTTTGGAGTCGATGTGCCAGTTTGGGCCAGGTTGATGGGCTCCACACATACCGTCGTGGGCTTCTCTCAATACCTCTTGGGCTTCTTTTGGTGAGAGGCACCGGAGCAAGATCCCGTCATGCGATCGACGATACAATGTTCGTGTAATCGCATTATAATAGAATTGGGGGCTTTCTTTCGAATGGCAGCCGCCTCTTTGGTGTCTTCAGGCAGAATGTCGTATAAGACGAAATCAATGTAGGGGAATCTCCAGTCTTTAAGCTTTGGACCGGTTGATAATTCCAGTGCTTCTTTGCCTTGACAATCTCCCTTTGACTCCTGATAGCCCTCGAGAGCATTTCTCGGGCAATACAGGTCGTGGCTGTAGACGAATATCTTCTCCATTGCTCCAGCTGGAAGAGCTAAGGAGGCCGCGAGGGATGCGAGTGCATCAGCGTGCGCATTTTGCCTGCGCGGTACATGGTCGATGTAGAAGCTTGTAAACCCTTCGGCCATACGGATAGTTGCGTTGTGGTAGGGTACTAGGTCCTCATGTCTGACTTCGTACTCCCCGCGAACTTGGCTGACGATGAGTTTAGAGTCGCCGTATGCCTCGAGATTTTAACGCCAATCTCATCGGCGACTCGCATCCCAATCAAAAGAGCGTTGTACTCCGCCACATTGTTGGAACAAGGCTCAGTTAATGAGACAGCTCGGGGAATCACATAATTTTGTGGGGATACGAGTACTACTCCTACCCCCGCTACTACGTGTCCCTTTGGGCTTGTTCTTGATGCACCGTCGAAGAAAAGTTGCCATACTTGACTTTCGAACGATGTCTGAGTCAGGCAGACTTCAGCAACTTCATCTGGGAGATTCTCGTAGACTTTGGCTGCCCTCGGATCTGGGTGCTCAGCTAGGAAATCCTCCACTGCTTGTCCCTTAATGGCCTTTTGTGGTAAAAAGTGCATCTCATATTGGGAGAGTAATATGGCCTATTTTGCCAGCCGGCCGTTTAATGATGAAGGCTTAGTCATAAGTAACCTCAGGGGGTTGACTTTTGATATGACGTTTATAGTTTGGCCTACCAGATAGTGCCGCATTTTCTGAATAGCGAACACTAATGCCAAACATTCCTTCTCGATCGGGTTATACCGATGTTCGGCTCCGATCATTGTTCTACTCAGATAGTAGATTGCTTGCTCACGTCCGTGATCATCATTCTGAGCTAATAGAGCTCCCAAAGAATGATCCATTGCCCGGACGTACACTAGGAAAGGCTTTCCGGATACCGGAGCTGCAAGGACTGGTGGTTGGGTGAGGTATTGCTTGATTTCCTCGAACGCTTGTTGATCAGGAAAGAGTTGTGTAGAGTATTAGCACAAATATTTTACAAAAAGATGAAGGTTTAGAAACCACCTTGGTGCTTAGATCACTCCACAAATGTATTTAAAGATCGATATACCCTTTCCAATCTTCGCTATAGCATAGAGCTATACCGAGTCGAATCTCAAGGAGAGCTAGCGATAGAAGCGTTACGGTATATGGTGAAGAAATGAAAACGAAATGTCTTCTATGTATTTACACAATTGCAAGAAGTAACATGAAAAGAAGTGATGGATTGGTGTGCATTATGGAAAAGAAATTAAAAGAATGAGTGAAGTGTGTTGCAAAGAGATAAAAGCTAAAAGAAAGTGTTGGAAATCTTTTAATTGAGAAGGTACATGGCTAGCTAACTTTACCTCATTGCTAACTTGCTATACTCAATGGTGATTGCAAGATTGCCTCGTATTGACTCATTGGCAATTAAAGATAACTTGCATGTTTGTTCAATTGATGTTTCCATCTTGAAGATTAGTGTTCTCTTGTTGTTAGCTTGAAGCCTCATATTGAATCATAGGCTCTAGTTCTTGACAAGGTTCTATCCTAGGCACATATGAGTCATATAGAGTTCTAACAAGCCATTACCAAGGGAAAGCAACTATACTTCCTTGGAAATCAAAAGAGATTCTAACTATGCAAGTAAAAAGATAAGCAATCATCCAAAGAGATAGAAGTTAGCTAGGTAAGTCTTTAGCTAGCCATGAAATAGGAATTTAGCTCTTCATTACAAAAGTAACAAAGTTACAATTCATTATGTAAAGCAAAGAACTAAAGCAATAGAAAAGAACTAGAATCAATGCAAGAATTTAAAGCAAGTAATGTAAAAACATACTAGAGTTTGCAAAGAGATGAATGGAGTTCTTTTGATTAATCCTTGATGCAAGAATGTCACTTCCTTGATACAAGCTCTCAAACAACACTCTCTCTCACTTTGTCAAGATCTCTAGGAGGAAGAAGATGAAGACTAAAAACCTAGGAGAAAGCTAAAACAAAATTACAACAATTTCCCCTATTTTCTTCTCTCTCTTCTCTGTCTCGCTCACAGAACCTGGCCACCTATTTATAGCAATCCATGAGAAGCCTCTAGAACCCTGGCCGTTGGCACAAAATCCGGGGCTCAACGGCCCAGATATTGCCGCGCGCGGGCGGCAAGGCGCGGCCGTTTGGAAACCGTTGGCTAACAGCTTTCTGTTGTGAGTCTGTTGCGAAGTTGTTATCCACGTGGCCTTCTAGAGTCTTCAGTTGGCGCGCGGATCTCTCTGAATTCGGATTTCAAATCTTTGGCTCTTTGATTTAATCCCTTTAATTATTGCTAATTAAAGTGATTAATGGGCTTTTTCTCTTTAAGTTGTGGGCCTGTAAAAATAGAGAGAAAAGGGGTTAAAAATCACATATTTATATATAATATGCATGGTATGGAAGTGGTAAAATATGCAAATATGTATAACAATCACTTGTTGGCAAGCGTCATCCCAAATGAATGAGACACCCTTCTTCATTAACTTAGCGAAGGGTTGGCATCTTCCGGAGAGGTTTGAGATAAACCTGCGGATGTACGCCAATCGTCCCTGCAATCCCCTGAGTTCTTTGAGATTTCTCGGGGGTTGCATCTCTTGGATAGCGCGAACCTTTTCCGGGTCCAAGTGAATTCCGGTGGATGTTACAACAAATCCTAAGAATTTGCCACTGGCCACCCCAGGAAGGACTTTGTGGGATTCATCTTCAATTGATGAGCCCGCATGATGTCGAAGACCACCTTCAGGTCCGCTATGTGATCACCTTTAGTGCGGCTTTTTACCGCGATGTCATCAACATAACATTCCACCGTTTTGCGTATTTGCTGATGGAAAATGGCGTTCATGGCCCTTTGGTATGTTGCCCCTGCATTTTTCAGTCCGAAGGGCATGACGGTGTAGCAATATACCCCTAGAGGTGTCCTGAAGGAGGTATGCTTTTCGTCATCAGGATACATTTTGATTTGATTGTATCCTGAGAATCCATCCATGAAGGACATTCGTTCGAATCCACAAGTATTGTCAATCATGACATCTGTGATCGGCATTGGGAATTCGTCCTTGGGGCAGGCCTCGTTTAGATCGTGGAAGTCGATGCAGATCCGGATCTTCCCGTTCTTCTTGGCGACGGGGACGATGTTGGCTACCGAGTCGGGATGTTGTTCTTCCCTGATGAAGCCAGAATCAATAAGTTTTCTGACTTCTGATTGAATTGCCTTCATTATTTCTGGATGAAACCGTCGCTGCTGTTGTTTGACAGGCTTTACGTCCGGATTGATGTTGAGGCGGTGCATAGCCACCTGAGGATCGAGTCCTGGCATGTCCTCATAATTCCAGGCGAAGACGTCTATATACTCTTGTACAAGAGATATTAGATCCTTTTTCTACGAAGGTGACAGGCCGTCACTTATGAAGATGGGCTTAGGGTTAGCCTCATCTCCTAGGTTAATCTGAACAACCTTGTCTTCTGTGGGTGGCTCGCGTTGTTCAAAGCGAGTATCCCAAAGAGCATTTAAATGTTTGATCCAAGGATCTGTATCAGATTGGATCATTTCTTCATTTCCATCTTCCAGGTGGCTTGTCGAAACCATGTTCACTGAAAGTTCCTTGAAGATGTTGCCGACACTGACATCTGACTCCCAAGATGATGTGTCTGAAGAGTAATCGTTGCTCGACGATTCTTGAGAATCGGAGGCTGATGGGACCGGAGTTGATACATAGCCCAACCCCCGGCGCGTCCGATGATAATAATCGGGGGCCTTCCCTTTCGGCACAAAGGATCGAAGCAGCGTCCTCCTTCCTTTGCCGAAGTTTAACCCGGGTCTGTTGGTCAGGTCGTACCCCATGCATCTCATCATTTTGAGTGCTTTTGGTTCATAATGACCGAACTGAGGGGATTCCTCCTTGCCTTCCGATTCTTCGCGGGGCGTTGGTTCAGACGAGATTCGCCAAAAAGAATTGGTTTTTGGCCTTTCCGTCTTGCTGGAACCATAAATATAGATTCTTGCGCATTACCATTATCTTGGTATGTCTCGAAGGACGACTTCATTGGTACATGCAACGATGTCAAAGCATCTATTGCCTGTTGGCCCAATGGCCTTCCACTCTAGTTTTGATGATGATCAACACTCATGTAGTTATGTTTACTAATATTCTTGTGTTTCTAAGTTTCAGATCATTAACAGGATATTAGGTTGGTGATTAGCTTCAACAAGATGATTAGAAGCTATTCATGATGATTCCAGTGCAAAGCTTAAAGATCATACCTTTGCACTTGGAGAATCACGGAGTTTTGGAGCAAGTCTACTTGAAGATGAAGATCGTCAAGAAGACTTAGGTATCTAGTTTAGAGTTTGTGTTTTAGATCCATATTTGTAAAGCTTAGTTTAGTTGATATGCTCAAGTGCACAAATCACACACGTTTTATGATTGAGTTTTGATTTTCATGAATAGTTTATCAAAACAAGTTTAAATTGATATATGTATAGTTGCTTCATTCTATACACGCATGCTTAATTTTTTAAACAAACTTATTTTGACTATCCTATTCATGTTTTGGAAAATTCTAGTTTGATAAAATACAAGTTTTGTTTTTGATAAAATTGGCAAGACACAAAAATGAATTGATATGATTGATATATGTCTTGAAATTTTTATCACAAGTTTGGTTATCAAAGTAAAATGATAAAACAAGTTTAGAAAAACATATTTTTAGAAAAACAGTTTTTTATTGATTAAAAACTATTTTTTAGATTTACTGTGAATTTATGGGATTTTTATTGAGTAAAAAGACCTATTTTCAAATCCCGTATCTGTGCAGAACTGAGGACTGGCTGACAGGCTGGTCGGTCGACCGTGACGGTCGACCGCACCAAGGGCCGGTCGACCGTTGCGGTCGACCGACGTGCACAGACGTGCACGTCTGTTAGGCACAGACACGGTCGACCGGGCCGGTCGATCGAGTTGAGAGCTCTGCTCTCGGGTTTTTTCGATCGACCGGGCCGGTCGACCGCTATTGCCCAACGGTCACATTTTTGACCGTTGGCGGTCGACCGGACCGGTCGACCGGCAGCCTGTCAGGCTGCCACATCAGCCTAACGGCTAGTTTTTCCTAGGGGCTATATATACCCCATTTCTCCATTGTTTTGAAAAAGATTTTTAGAGCTAAAAATTCCAGACTTTCTCTAGTGTTTAAAAGAGTTTTTAAAAGAGTTTTTAAGCCAAAAAGATTTCATCTTATTTGTTTTTGGGTTTTTGGAAAATCAAAGAAAGCTAGGGTTTTGGGAGATTGTTTTGTTTTTCATTTTCTAACATTTACAAGTGATTTCCCAAATAGTTTTTCTTTGTTGCTGGTTTCCAAAAACACCTTGTTTCCACACTTGAGCTATATCACACTATCCTAAACTATTAGGATCTTTGTTTTGTGGAAAAAGAAAGAAAGAGAAGTGTTTGAGGTTGTTTGTTGTAAACCTCATTGTTGTAAACCCTCCTTTATTTGTTGTATCCCTCTTCGGTAGAGGTGATCGGAGTGGTATTGGTTTGCTCCCTCTTCGGTAGAGGTGGAGTTTGGTTGTGAGCCTCTTCGGTAGAGGTGTGTTTGATTGGTTGTTGTATTGGCTACGGGCCTAACCCCTCGGTTGTGAGGAGGTTGTTGTTTGAGAGAGGAGTTTGGTACTCCTAGAGTTGTAAGAAATCCTCTTTGGTAGAGGTTCCCTCGGTGGGAGTTGAGTTAGTGGAAATCCTACACGGTGGTGTAGGCGGGGATGTAGAGCAAGGTGCTCGAACCTCGAAACAAATCTTGGTGTTTGCGATTGCTCCCATTGTCTCTCTAACTCTCTCTCATTTACTTTGTGCAAAGCATCATACTCATCATCATATCATACTTGCTTGTGTTGAGCATTGATTCATTCATATCTTATACATTGCTTGCGTTGCCTTGCATCTTTTATATTGCAATTCATTCTTATATGCTTGGCTTGATTGTGTGCATTTCATATTGCTTGGATTGCTTGTGTGTGTGTGCCTAACTTATACTCATCCAACAAGAGCTTCACATAGCACCTCAACCCATTTCAAGGGGAATCAAGGGGAGTTAGTCCAGAGCCTCGCAAGGGGAATTCGGCTACACTTGTTGCATTGTATTAGTTTGTGCATAATTTGCAATAGCTTCCGCATTTAGCGCACTTAGTTTTGCATTAAGTTTTAGATTAGCACTAACACCTATTCACCCCCCCTCTAGGTGTTTTTCATTGCCGACCAGGGGTCATCGTCTACTTCGGTGCTAGTGTCTGATGGTACTGAATCAGAAGCAAACACAGAAAAATACGCAAAATCTAAATCTTCATTAATATACCAACCGCCTACATCGTCGGTGGTATTATCAACATCGAGCTTATTAGTGCTCTTTACAAGTGGTTCTAACTCTCACAGGCACTCTTCTTTCTCGGGCTCGGTGTCAGCTTCGTTACCAGAGTCTGGCTCCTCTGGTCGCAGGACTTCATCCGTCTCCACCGGATCTTGATACAGCAAAGAGTCGGTGAAATAATTCTCGACCCCTTTGAACGGATACCTTTCGGCGATCAACGTCTGCACCTTTCCACTCCCGTCAATGTATTTCATGACTTGGTGGAGAGTGGAGGGAACGATGGAGTTGCGGTGAATCACGGTCGTCCCAGCAATAGATTGTAGGAAGTGTCGGCGTCGATGATGTAGCATGTCACTTCCGACTTGAGGCTTCAATCTGACATTTGAGCTTGATTTTGACCATCAGACGGGTCTGGTTGGCATTGAACCCATAGATAGTTGTCTGGGTAGGGCTTAAACGATGAGTAGGAATGCCCAGATGTTGCATGACCCGGCGAGGCATGATGCTCAACGCGGACCCTGGATCTACGTGAATGCGGTTCACCTCAGACGATCCAATATACCCTGTGAAATACAGGGGTCGATCATGCTTCCCTTTAACCTGCATATCATCTGCTGTGAAGGTAATGCAGGGAGCATTTGGGGAGGTGTGGAGGCAATCCTCTACATCTTCCTCCTTCGGCACTTGGGTCATGAAGGTAATGCGTGCCGGGATGTTGGCTAGTTGAGCTAAGACATCAAAGCGGTAAGGTGTCGTGGATCCTTCCGCCATACCTTTCGAAAGAACTCGAGAAAACTGAGTTTCTTTCTGTTTCTCCACAGGTTGTCTTGTGGAGGGCTTGGTTAGTTCTGCAGCTGGCTGTGGAGGGACTACCGCCATCTCGCCATACTGCTTCAAGTACGGCTGTCCCGAACGGGTTCCCGCCATCGGTTGGTTGGGCTCTGCGGCCAAGACTATTGTTTCCTCCTCTGAGTCGGTTAACGAGGGAACATCAGTCTCGGCTTCTCGAGAGGAGGCACCCACCACATTGCAGGATGAGGCCTTTGCCTTGCCTTTGGATTTCCTGTTGGTCACAGTAGTCCATTGCTGTTCATTGACAAGGTCAGGGTGGACCCACATGATTTCCCCTTGAGGTGTAGGGACGGGTACCAGGCCTTTCTCTTGCTGCTGGTGAGGGTCTGTGTTGACCACTCTCAGCTCTCCTCTTGGGATAGGGACTACTCCAGAGGGTGTCGGGGGTTGTCTTCCGAACTGGAGAACTGACGTCACATTAGCTGTCACCTTCTTCTGCTCTGGTCGGAGTTTTAACACCTCCGCGTCAATCAGAGCTTGATGGATGTCCTTGAAGACGTAGCAGCTCTTAGTAGGGTGCCCCAGCATCCTGTGGTACAAGAAATTGGTGGGATTGTCGGTCTTGCCGACTTCCTCGGGGCGCCTAGCTTCAGGGAGCTTCAGTCGGTTGCTCTTGTTGAGTAGTTTAAAGAGCGAATCGACATGTTCCTCCTTGAAGGAATATTGCTTGTTGGCGCGAGGCTGACTTGAAGAGCCACTCGCCTTGCCTGATTGAGGTTTGGCGGGAGATTTGGTCTCCGTTGCCAAATTATCCTTCCGCTTTGTTTGGAGGGATGTGTCTGGCGCACGCCTTGTCGACCTTTCCGGCCTAGGCTTACCTTCCTCCGCTCTGACGCGGGCGACAATCTCCTCAGCCTGTTCACCTTGTTGGACTAATTGCTTCCAGGTGCGGCTTTCAGCAACTCCTATTTGAGCAAGGAGTGAGGTTTGGAGATTGTGGCGGCATGTTTCCACCAGGGTGGCCTGGGTCATACCGCTTGGACACCAGAGTGCCACGTTCCGAAACCTTCCACGAAAGATTTGACGGACTCCCCTTTTCGCTGTTTGGTAGCCAAAAGGGTGGGCATCGTGACTTCGGAGTCATCCTCGAAGAAGCGCGTTAAAAAGAGCTTCTCCAAATCGCCCCAGTTCTTGATAGAACCTTCTAGGAACTTCATGAACCATTCAAAGGCCAACCCTTTCAGGGTGCCGATGAACAGACGCGCCAGGATGGCATCATTATCTACTACATTCCCAGTTTGGGATTTAAAGTAGTAGATATGCTGATTGGGTGACCCTTCCCATCGAATGCTTGGAGGGTTGGAGCCTTGAACTTAGGAGGGTATGGAACTAAGTCCCACTCAGCCGGATAGGGCCGGACCACTCCTACTTCTTGGAGGTCTTTGCGATTGGCAAGGGCCTCGAGGCGTCGCTCCAGTTGACTCATTCTTTTAGCATAAGCCTTCCCCGGGTCTTGGTCGCCCTTTACTTGCGACGAGGACTTGGACGAGCCGGAAGTAGATCGCCGCGTCTCCTCAGAAGGTTCGGAAGATGAACTTTCTCCCTTTCTCCCTTTGCCCTTTGACTTTTTAGGAGGAGACCTCCTCCTGTCTTCGAGCAGCTGTGCAATCGCCTGCTTGAGGGAGTTGATAGATTCCTGCTGAGAAAGAATCATATCCATTTGTGCCTTCTGGATCTGTTCTAAACGTTTAGCCGTCTCCTCAGGAGTGCCTGTCATGTAGGCAGAGGTCTCCTTCTCGACGGAAGAGTTTGAAGCCCTCGATTCCGCTACGGCGGAGTGAGATTCATTCACTTTAATGCCATGGGCTAAGGCATTATAGTCAATTGGGGGAATGGCCCCAGTCCGGGTGCGAGTGTGTTGATACACCCCTTCCGGTTCAGAGTCAGACTCATCTGAGCTGACTGCAGGTTGTTTTCCCTTGCTCCTGCTTGTCATATTCGCAGTGAGCTCCGGGTACTCAACGTCAGAGAAGGTTCTCCTTCTGTGGGAGCGTCTTCTTTTAGCTGACGGGGAATCAGGGTCAGCTGTCTGACTAAAGACTGTTGATGTACGCCTGATCCGCAACGGCACTCAGAGAGCATATGGATGAGCCGTTGGCAGCAACACGACGAAGTGGCCTGATTGGCACTTCTTTTCTTCGTCAAATAATCCCTCAAATCCATGGGAGGGGGATTTAAAAGATTAGCCTCGCAACGTCGAAGACGGGAGGCATCCATGTGCTGTACAGCCTGGACGCAGGCTTCAGGGACGCGGTTCTCGCGCCGCAGCTGTTCAGCTCGCGTCTGGCGTCTCTGTTGAGACAAGACGCGCCTGTCGAGTTGCTGCTTGGTGTGTCGGGGCAGAGACACTTGAGAGAGAGTGGGCTGGTGGGCCCCATGTCTATAGGCCCGTGCCTCTTGTGCTTGACAAGGCGCAGAGGCTTCACCTTGGCGTTTGGTGAATTGGTCCTCAGAGGACCTAACTGAAGGAATCTCGCGTTTGGGCCGCCAAACGCGGACTTCGCGGGGCGCGAGCAAGGCGCCAGTTTGTATGCTGCGTCCAGCCTCAGTCAGACAACCAGAGGTTCCAACTTGCAGCTGACGCGCACGTTTCCTCTGTCGACGCTCAGCGTTCCGGTTGCGTCACGGAGGTGGAGAGAGACCAACAACATCCTGATGCTGATCATCAGAGATTTTAACCACGCGGGTCTCCTGAGAGACGCTGACACGGGTGTTCTGTGCGACGCGGTTGGTCGCAAAGGCAGTTGTGCCTAGGGCCACGCGGGCCTTCTGAGAGGCGTTGGCGCGTGCACCTTGCTTGGCACAGTTGGCAGCAGGGGCGCCCGAGAGAGCCACAGATCGGGCTTCGGGGCCATTCCAGTTCGAGACCCGGCGGCAGACGCGGGTCTTTGGGCTTGGAGCCGGAAGAGAGAAACTCTTCGTACTTCGCCTGGTCGAACTCGACAATGAGCGATTCGACCATCTTCCCCTTACGGAGGACGTCATCCTGCGCCACGATTTGCTCATCAGTGACAAATGTAGTCCCCAGCGGAGTCGCCATCTCTTGTATGCGCCGGAAAAAAAGAGAAAGAAGTCTTTACTATAAAATTTTCCTTGAATCAGATAGAAAAAATTACAACAAAACTGCTTTTTCCTTCCAGTTACAAGGGAGGGAGGATGTTGAGTCTTGAATCCTCCCTTTGTTTAATGCTGGGTTCTTCGTGTGGCGGTGGAGAGTGAATCTTGTTCTCCGTTGATCGGATGACCGTCGGGATCGTCAGGGATCTTCTCTTCGGCTGGTAGAAAGAGTTGAAATACACCTAGAGGGGGGTGAATAGGTGTAATTGCTAATCTAATGCTCTTTTTAAATTTTACTTAAGTGAGTGATGCAACGATCTCTCAAAACACGACTAAGAGCCGAATACCCCTTGCGAGGTTCTGAACTCCTTCCTCCCAATTCCCCTTAAATGGGTTAGAGGTGCGCAATGCAACCGTGTTGTATTGAGGTGTGATCGAACAATTCCAAGTATGGAATGCGATGATGAAATGCACACAAGTAATATAGCAAGAAAAGTAAACAAGTAGGATTGCACAAATAAAATGTTAGTTCTCAAGCAATAAATTGAAAGCAAGTAAAGCAAGAGAGAATTAGGCAAGATGACACAAAAGCAATCGCAAACAAAGTGATTTGTTTCGAGGTTCGAGCCCGTAGCTCTAGTCCCCGCCTTCACCTCCGTGAAGGGTTTCCACTATCCCCTTAGGATCCCGTACAAGTTAGGCCTCCAAAGACCTCAAGCCCGTAGCTTCACCTTACAAAGAAACTCCACCGAGGAGCTTGTCTCCACAAGAACAAGAATTACAAATAGTGATCTTTAACTAGACCACAACACTCTTTTACAAACACTCACTCTTTTACAACTTCACCTATAGAAAGAATATGAAATTTTGGCTCTATGAAGTGTGGTGAGAAAAGCTTCAGTTGTAGAGTGATATTAGAGATCAAACAACAACTGAAAAACCAATTTTGAAAGAATGGAAATGAAGGCTTTAAACTATTTTTCTCTTTCTCTTGAAAACTATGAAAACTTGTATTTTTCTTGGTCAATAACTAAGGCCTATTTCCCACTATTTATAGGGAGAGAATAGGTTAAAAACTCTGATTTTTCCAGCTAATATCACCTGCAAAAGCACCCCAACAACCCTCTAAAAAATCTGTTAAAACAGAAAATAAAACAGTTTTTCAGAACAGCCCAAAGAGGAAAGAGCCGTTGGAGGTGTTGCAGGCCTACCGGTCGACTGTCGGTCGACCGGGACCCTGCTGGCAAAAGAGCCGTTATGGCTCCGGTCGACTGCCAGTCGACCGATCTCAAGAAAGGAAACACAGTTTCCTTCTACCGGTCGACCGACCCAGTCGACCGGAAAGATACAGAGAGCAAACATCTAATTTCGGTCGACCGGTATGTAGGTCCGGTCGACCGACAGACATGCACAGCCTGTGCATGTCTGGGCACAGCAGCCGGTCGACTGGGCCGGTCGACCGGTCTGCCTGGAAAACTGTTTTTCTGGGCAGATTTTAAGATAGAAAATTTTGTATAAAATCTTTAAAAATCTGAAGCTAAGTTTTATGTTGAAAATAGTTTATATACATGTATTTAAACAAGTTTTTGAAGATGTAAAGCTTTGGGTACATGTATGTATAAACTAAGGCATAAACCTAGAAATAATATTTTGAAAACATAGAAACATACAAAACAAATGTGTGTGCAAATCCTAGAGCCAAATTTCACATATTCTATCTTTACAAACTAAACTTACAAACTACAATGGTCTTCAAGACTTCAACTTGAGCTATCTTCTCTTGATCTTCAATATTGCAATTTGAGCCCAATTTGACTTGTCTTGAGTCCAATACGCCTTCCTTTAGGGAGAATTCATCTCTTTAATATATAAACCTGAAACACACTTAAACAACAATTTATATTAGTACCAATAACTAATATGTTTTGTAATCATCAAAATACACTAAACATGGGTTGATTGTAACCTTGGGCCAACAATCTCCCCCTTTTTGATGATGACAAAACATATGAGTTATTAAACAAATAAAAGAAGAAAGAGCTTGGAAAGCTCCCCCTTAAACAATGCTATGTATTTAACATGAATATGAACATTATGTAAACATACATAAAGCATTGAAAAATATCATCACCAAAAAAAAAAACTATCATAAGGAATAACAAAATTTAAAACAAACAACATATTTTTCTCCATATATTTTCTCCATATATTTTCTCCCTATATTTTCTCCCCCTTTTTGTCATACATCAAAAAGGGTTTAAAAAAAATTTAAGACAAAACAAAACAAACATATTAGAAACCAAAACAAAACAAACTAAGATATTTTAAGTATCAATCTTACATACATTCAATTCACCACAAATAAATGAAAATCTTGCATAATCTAAAGGTTTTGTGAAAATATCTGCAAGTTGAAAAGGGAGCTTTCCAAGCTCTTTCTTCTTTATTTGTTTAATAACTCATATGTTTTGTCATCACCAAAAAAAATAAACTATCATAAGGAATAACAAAATTTAAAACAAACAACATATTTTTCTCCATATATTTTCTCCATATATTTTCTCCCTTATATTTTCTCCCCCTTTTGTCATACATCAAAAAGGGTTTAAAAAAAATTTAAGACAAAACAAAACAAACATATTAGAAACCAAAACAAAACAAACTAAGATATTTTAAGTATCAATCTTACATACATTCAATTCACCACAAATAAATGAAAATCTTGCATAATCTAAAAGTTTTGTGAAAATATCTGCAAGTTGAAAATCTGTGGAAACAAAATCAATATCTATGTCACCTTTTTCAAAGTGATCTCTAAGAAAATGATATCTAATGTCTATATGTTTGGTTTTACTATGTTGATTAGCATTTTGGTCATGTGAATAGCACTAGTATTATCACAATAAATCTTAACATGATCAAAATGTAAATCAAAATCGAGAAGAGTATGTTTCATCCAAGTACTTGTGCACAACAAGCTCCGGCTGCTACATACTCCGCCTCGGCGGTTGAAAGGGCTACACTATTTTGCTTTTGGAAGACCAAGACACAAGACAATTGCCCAAGAATTGGCAAGTGCCACTTGTGCTCTTCCTATCTACCCTACAACCGGCATAGTCGGCATCCGAATAACTAGTCATGGTAAATTGGTTAGTTTTCGAATACCACAAACCTAAATCAATTGTGCCCCTAAGATACCTAATTATGCGTTTTACCGCTATTAAGTGTGATTCCTTAGGACATGATTGAAAACGTGCACATAAACATACGGAAAACATTATATCCGGCCTACTAGCCGTAAGATAGAGTAAACTACCAATCATGCTACGAAATAATTTGATGTCTACATCCTTACCTTGTTCATCCTTGTCAAGTTTCGTAGTGGTTGCCATGGGAGTCTTTGCTACTTTGGATCCTTCAAGCCCGAACCTCTTGATGAGTTCTTTGGTGTACTTGGCTTGGTTTGATGAATGTCCCATCACTACGTTGCTTGATTTGAAGTCCAAGGAAGAAGTTGAGCTCCCCCATCATAGACATCTCAAATTCCTTTTTCATGCATGATTCAAAATTCTTGCAAAGTGAAACATTAGTAGATCCAAAAATATGTCATCAACATAAATTTGAACTATGAGGATATCTAGATCTATATGTTTGGTAAATAATGTTTTATCAACTTTTCCTTTCTTAAAATCATTTGAAATCAAAAATGAAGACAATCTTTCATACCAAGCCCTAGGGGCTTGTTTTAAACCATATAGTGCTTTATCTAATTTATAAACATAATTAGGGTGTGTAGGATCAACAAACCCGGGGGTTGTTCAACATACACCTCCTCATCAATATAACCATTAAGAAAAGCACTCTTTACATCCATTTGAAATAGCTTAAAATCTTTAAATGAGGCATATGCTAAGGTCATCCGTATGGCTTCGAGCCGTGCTACGGGTGCAAAGGTTTCTTCAAAATCGATTCCCTCGATTTGAGTGTAACCTTGGGCAACTAACCTAGCCTTGTTTCTAACTACATTACCCGATTCATCCAACTTGTTCTTAAAGATCCATTTAGTGCCAATAGTTGGTCTATCTTGGGGCCTAGAACAAGGTGCCAAACTTGGTTGCGCTCAAATTGATTGAGCTCCTCTTGCATGGCAAGCAACCAATATGAATCGGCTCGGCCTCGAGGACATTTTTAGGTTCTATGTGTGAAATAAAAGCAAAATTACCACAAATCTTGAATCTTAGAGCGAGTGGTTACCCCTTTTGATACTTCACCTATGACGAGGTCCTTGGGATGATGAAGATTGAATCTCCAATCCTTTGGTAGTGGTTGAGAGGGCTCTTCTTCATTTGTTTGATGTTTATTTCCTTGAGCCTCTTCCACTTTGGCTTCACTTCCATCACCATCCTTTGGCTTGTCTCCCATGGTAGAAGCATCCTCCAAGGTCACTTTCTCCAAGCCTTCATCTAAAGCATCAATTTCTACACAATTCTTAACAAACTTGTTAGATTCCTCAAATTTAACATGAATAGATTCCTCAATAGTCAAAGTTGACCTATTGAAGACTCTATAAGCCTTACTAGTATTTGAGTAACCTACAAAAATAGCCTCATATGATCTAGCATCAAATTTTCCCAAATTAATATTTGTATTTAAAACAAAACATTTGCAACCAAACACTTTGAAATAAGAAACATTGGGTTTCTAGAAAAATACATCTCATAAAGTCTTAGTAGTATTTTTACATAGGAAAACACGATTTGCAATGTAACATGAAGTATGAACGGCCTCGGCCCACAAATAATATGGTAGACCATATTCATTTAACATTGTCCTAGCCATCTCTTGTAAAGTACGATTTTTCCGCTCAACTACTCCATTTTGTTGTGGAGTTCTAAGACAAGAAAGTTCATGTTTTATTCCATGTTCCTCACAAAAAGTGGTAAAGGGAAGGTTAATGAACTCACCTCCTCTATCACTTCTTATTTTAATTATTGAGGAGTCATTTTCCTTTTCAACTCTTTTCTTAAAGGCTTGAAAATGTGAAAAGGTTTGACTTTTATGTTCAAGAAAATAAACCCAAGTGAAACGCGAAAAATCATCTACTAAAACATAAGCAAATCTACCCACTTAAACTTTGGTTTGTGTAGGGCCAAATAAATCCATGTGGATTAGCTCCAATGGACGTGATGACATGATATCCTTAATTGATTTGAATGAGGACTTAGTTTGTTTCCCAAATTGACATGCGTCACAAACTCGGTCCTTTTCAAAGTTCAATGAAGGAATACCCTTCACCATTTCCTTAGAGTTAAGCCTAGAAATATGGTCAAATGAAACGTGGCCTAATCTCCTATGCCATACCAAGAGTCGTCATCGAGGGCTTTTAAACATGTTATATTACAAGACATATTTAGCATATCAATCATATAAACATTGCTTTCACGAAACCGGAAAATACACAAATATTGAAGTTCTATCAATTACTTTACAAGCAACATTGTCAAAAACTACATCAAAACCTTTATCACAAAGTTGACTAACACTCAAGAGATTATGCTTGAGGCCATCAACTAAACCACATTTTCAATTAAAGGAGGGTGCCAAGTTTTACATTACCAATACCGATGATTTTACCCTTGGCGTCATCTCCGAAGGTGACGGTGCCACCTTCATGATATCTTGATAGGGTTGCAAAGTTGTTGATGTCCCAAGTCATGTGCCTTGAGCAACCGCTATCAAGATACCACAAACCTCTACGTCGTTGGGCTTTGGAAAGTACCTACATCATTTAAAATAATAGTTGATTTTGGTACCCAAACTTTCTTGGGTCCTTGAAAGTTAGTGTTACGAACCCAAACATTATGAGATGATGCACTTAGTCTATCATAGCAAAAATTAGCTAAGTGTCCTTTCCGTCCACAATGTGAACATGTGTACACTTTTCTATACATGAATGCATGATGTGCATGTGTAGTAGTGTGAGCATGCTTTTGGGGTTTGCCATGTTGTTTAGGTTGTGTAGCATGAACATGAACATGAGCATGAGCATTTTTCTTTGGGACTTGTTTCTTAGGAAACATATTCTCCATCTTCTTTTTATCAAACTCACTACACTTTTTCAAAACAACATCTAATGAGTCTAATCTTTCTTAAGCATGGCAATCTCATTAGAATCTACAAATGGGGTCTTTCCTTTACAAGCAATCTTATATTTCTCAAAATCATTTTTAGTGGAAACTAAAGAAGAATGCAAATCATTATTTTCTTTAGAAAGATTTACAATTTGAATATTAGAGATTCATTATCCTTTTTCATTTTAAATATTTTCTTCTTCATGAAATCATAATTTTGAGAAAGTTCCATAAATGCTTCACTTAACTCATCCATGGATAAATCTTCATCAAAAGGAGTTGAAGGGGTTACCTTGCTTGTGCTCTCATTTGCCATGAAGCACATATTGGCGGTGTCGATCTCCTCCTCGGATTCACTTTCGTCATCCCATGTTGCTTTCATAGCCTTCTTCTTGTATGGCTTCTTGGATGAAGATGGCTTCACTTGGTCCGGACACTCCGCTACTATGTGTCCCGGCTTTGGCAATTAAAGCAAATGATCTTCCTTTCTTCCTTGCCTCCTTGCCATCTCCTCCGTCCTTGGAACTTTGCCTTGTTGTACATCCTCCGGACGTTTTTTGACTAGAAGTGAGAGCTCCTCGTCATCTTCTTCTTCATCATCTCGTCGGAGTAAGTAGCATGACTTTTGAAGGCAATGGTCTTCTTTTTGGTAGGTGCCATGTCCTCCCTTGCCTTTCTCTCCATTTCATGGGTCTTCAAGTTCCCAATGAGTCCAATGAGCTCAATCTCATCTTTATCATTGAGTTCCTTCAATGTTGTAGCTTTCACTTCCCATGATGGAGGAAGAGCCCGGATGATCTTTCTCACCCTTTGATCATTGTTGATTTCTTCACCTAGAGAAGCAAGACCATTAGTAATCTTTGTAAACTTAGTAACCATATCATCTATGGTTTCATTCTCTTGCATGCAAAAATTTTCATATTGGGACCGAAGAAGGTCTATCTTGGCCCTCTTCACTTGTGATGTCCCCTCATGTGTTACTAGCAAATGGGTCCAAATCTCATAGGCGGATTTGCAATGGATGACTCTAGCTATGTCATCATCATTGAGGGCTTGTAGGAGTGCATAATGAGCCCTAGCATTGGCATCAAACTCCTTGGTCTCAATTTCGGACCAAGTAGATTCATCACCATCGGGGCACTAAATTGTTTAGTCACGGCCTTTGCAACTCGGCTACCTAGAGATTGCAAGAAAACGGTCATCTTAACCTTCCATATGGGAAAGTTAAGTCCATCAAACTTAGGGGTGTCTTAATACCATCGGCCATGTTTACTATGTGGAAATGAATGAAATGATTAGCAATATGAGGATCTCTCTAAGGTTGTTAAGCCAAATCCTAGAGTCCAAGCTCTGATACCAATTGAAATACACCTAGAGGGGGGGTGAATAGGTGTAATTGCTAATCTAATGCTCTTTTTAAATTTTACTTAAGTGAGTGATGCAACGATCTCTCAAAAACACGACTAAGAGCCGAATACCCCTTGCGAGGTTCTGAACTCCTTCCTCCCAATTCCCCTTAAATGGGTTAGAGGTGCGCAATGCAACCGTGTTGTATTGATGTGTGATCGAACAATTCCAAGTATGGAATGCGATGATGAAATGCACACAAGTAATATAGCAAGAAAAGTAAACAAGTAAGGATTGCACAAATAAATGTTAGTTCTCAAGCAATAAATTGAAAGCAAGTAAAGCAAGAGAGAATTAGGCAAGATGACACAAAAGCAATCGCAAACAAAGTGATTTGTTTCGAGGTTCGAGCCCGTAGCTCTAGTCCCCGCCTTCACCTCCGTGAAGGGTTTCCACTATCCCCTTAGGATCCCGTACAAGTTAGGCCTCCAAAGACCTCAAGCCCGTAGCTTCACCTTACAAAGAAACTCCACCGAGGAGCTTGTCTCCACAAGAACAAGAATTACAAATAGTGATCTTTACTAGACCACAACACTCTTTACAAACACTCTCACTCTTTTACAACTTCACCTATAGAAAGAATATGAAATTTTTGGCTCTATGAAGTGTGGTGAAAAGCTTCAGTTGTAGAGTGATATTAGAGATCAAACAACAACTGAAAAACCAATTTGAAAGAATGGAAATGAAGGCTTTAAACTATTTTTCTCTTTCTCTTGAAAACTATGAAAACTTGTATTTTTCTTGGTCAATAACTAAGGCCTATTTCCCACTATTTATAGGGAGAGAATAGGTTAAAAACTCTGATTTTTCCAGCTAATATCACCTGCAAAAGCACCCCAACAACCTCTAAAAGTCTGTTAAAACAGAAAATAAAACAGTTTTTCAGAACAGCCCAAAGAGGAAAGAGCCGTTGGAGGTGTTGCAGGCCTACCGGTCGACTGTCGGTCGACCGGACCCTGCTGGCAAAAGAGCCGTTATGGCTCCGGTCGACTGCCAGTCGACCGATCTCAAGAAAGGAAACACAGTTTCCTTCTACCGGTCGACCGACCCAGTCGACCGGAAAGATACAGAGAGCAAACATCTAATTTCGGTCGACCGTATGTAGGTCCGGTCGACCGACAGACATGCACAGCCTGTGCATGTCTGGGCACAGCACCGGTCGACTGGGCCGGTCGACCGGTCTGCCTGGAAAACTGTTTTTCTGGGCAGATTTTAAGATAGAAAATTTTGTATAAAATCTTTAAAATCTGAAGCTAAGTTTTATGCTGAAAATAGTTTATATACATGTATTTAAACAAGTTTTTGAAGATGTAAAGCTTTGGGTACATGTATGTATAAACTAAGGCATAAACCTAGAAATAAATATTTTGAAAACATAGAAACATACAAAACAAATGTGTGTGCAAATCCTAGAGCCAAATTTCACATATTCTATCTTTACAAAACTAAACTTACAAACTACAATGGTCTTCAGACTTCAACTTGAGCTATCTTCTCTTGATCTTCATATTGCAATTTGAGCCCAATTTGACTTGTCTTGAGTCCAATACACCTTCCTTTAGGGAAGAATTCATCTCTTTAATATATAAACCTGAAACACACTTAAACAACAATTTATATTAGTACCAATAACTAATATGTTTTGTAATCATCAAAATACACTAAACATGGGTTGATTGTAACCTTGGGCCAACAAGAGTAGCACAGCTCTGTCTACCAAAACTCTCAAAGAGAAGGTAGGCAAAGAGCAACTTGTACGCAGCAAGCTTGACGAAGAGTTGAGCTCTCTCCTGTCTCGGTCTGTCTCTCTCTGTGATCTTCTGATCCTCTTGATGCCAGATGCCTTTTTGATCGCCCTTGTGTCTATTCCCCCTGCCTTCTCCTCTTCTGATTCCCTCGACCTCATAGCAAACGGGCTATTTATAGAGGTCCTAGGGGGTGAACGTGCCCCATAAAAATGCTCCACGATGAGGGGGTAACTTCCCCGCTACATGGGCGGCGACTGGCCCCATAACCAGGGCGGTTATAACCGAGGCGCGGGTTTCAACCCACGCGCCTTGATACTGAGACGCGGTGTCGAGCCTACGCGCCTTGATGCTGAGACGCGGGTGTCGAGCCTACGCGCCTTGATGCTGAGACGCGGGTGTCGAGCCTACGCGCCTTGATGCTGAGACGCGGGTGTTGGACCCTCGCGCCTTGGTGCTGAGCCTTCGCGTCCAGAACTTGAAACTCTGCTTTTTAATGGCTTGTCTTTTAGTGATTTTTAGACAGCCTACAGTATGCCCAACAACATTGGCTCAAAGTGGAGCCCAAATAATCAACACTCTTCTTCAAAATATTTATATCATTATCAATTAAAGAAGAAGTGTGGCATGCAATAGGTGAAGTGTGTGATACTACCCTAGCATGGCAAACATGTGCATCAATCCTATTTTGCAAAACTTCATTTTTCTTTAAACAAACATTTAAATCATTAGAAATAGAAATTATTTTGTTTTTCAAGGAAACATTCTCTTTTAAAACAAAATCAATTTTTGAAGACAAGTTTTCATTTTTCTTCAAAACATCATCACAATTATTTTTAGATTTTAAAAAATATTTTTCTTTTAGAGTAAGGTCTAGTTGAGATCTCAATGAATCCCTTTCATTATAGACCTCAACCTTCTCTTGCAAAACATTTTTAAGTTTAGAAGATAATTTTTCATTTTCTTTATTTAAAGCACAAGTCTTCTTTTTCAAAATGTTATATTTTTCAATTAATTTTTCATACACAATGGATAGTTCTTCATTTAAAGCATGGGCATCAACATAATCATTTGAAGAACTAGCATCATCATCATCATCTAAGTGGGTTTCCGAGTGTACCTCAAGGGAGTCATTCCCTTGGACCGTATAGCATTGTTGTGGCTCGGATTCATCTCCACTAGATTCTTCCTCCGTTGGATTGGCAATTGAAGCTTGGAGGTGGTGGTGGTTGTCAACTTGTTCCACACTGCAAAGGCGGAATCAAGGTTAGAAACACGCATAAGATAATCTTTAGGAAGAGTGCTTCTAATGGCCTCAAGGGCTTGTGCATTGGCCCTTATATGCTTGCTATCACTAAGGTAGGATTTCTTGGTAATGGCAAAGTGAACCTTATAACCTAGGGTTTGGAGGTATATGGACATCCAAGTCTTCCAAACAAGAATGTTGGAAGGGTCAAACATAGGTGGGGTCATGAAGTCCATGGATGTAAACTATATGTGTGCAAACAAGCAAATGCAAATGATAGATTAGCAAACAAGGATCTCACTCCTAGGTTGTTAAACCTAAAGTATCAGGAGCGTACGCTCTGATACCAATTGAAAAACACCTAGAGAGGGGGTGAATAGGTGTAAATGCTAATCTAGAAACTAAATGGCTAAATGCGGAAGCTTAACACAATTTTGCAATCACACTTAGTACAACACACAAGTGTAGCCGAATTTCCCGTGAAGGGCTCTGGACTAACTCCTCTTGATTCCCCTAGATATGGGTTGAGGTGCTATATGAAGCTCTTGTGGTTAAGTACAAGTGAGGCACACACAAACAACCAAGCATATGAGAGATATAGTAATATGAAATATGCAAGGCACAACACAAGCAATATATGATAAGAATGAATGAATGAAGCTATGCACAATATAAAGAGAGAGAGTTAGAGAGACAATGGATCAAACGCAAACACAAAGATATGTTTCGAGGTTCGAGCCCCTAGCTCTACGTCCCCGCCTTCACCGAGAAGGATTTCTAATCCACTATACTCCTACCGAGGGACCTCCACCGAGGAGGATTTGTTACAACACAAGGAGTACCGAACTCCTCTCTCAAACACCGCCTCACAACCGAGGGGTAGGCCCGTAGCCAATACAATCACAATCACCTCTACCGAAGAGGGATACAACCACCAAGCTCCACTCACACAAGAGGGAGCAAACACAAATCTCTACCTCTACCAAAGAGGGAGCAAACCACAATCCTCAACCTCTACCAAAGAGGAGCAACCCAATCAAAGCACGGTTTTACAACTTGGTGGTATCTTTCAACCATAAACAATCTCTCTTTTTCCCACAACAAATGATCCTAATAGAATAGGATAGGTGATAGCTCAAGTGGAAAAACTAGGTGTTTGGAAAACAAAAACTCAAAGAAATAATCTTGGGAAAACTCTTGAAGATAATGGTAATGAAGAACAAACACAAATCTCCCAAAATTCTATTTCCTTTGATTTTTCCAAAAACCTAAAACAAATAAGATGAATCCTTTTTGGCATAAAACTCTTTTGAAAACTTGTTTAAAACAGTAGAGAAAGTCTGGAAATTTTAGCTCTGAAAATCTTTTTCAAATCCCAAAGAATTGGGGTTTATATAGGCCAAATAGAAAACTAGCCGTTAGGCTGATCTGGCAGCCTGACAGGCTTGCGGTCGACCAGCCCGGTCGACCGCCAACGGTCATAAATATGACCGTTGGGGCATCCGGTCGACCGCACGGCCGACCGCCCAGATACAGAGAGCAGACTTCTCTGCTCCGGTCGACCGAGCGGTCGACCGCCCAGATACAGAGAGCAAGGCTCTCTGATCCGGTCGGCCGACCGGCCGACCGCCCACTGTGCCAGCAGACGTACACAAGTCTGTGCACGTTGGTCGACCGCCCGGTCGACCGGCATGACCTGTCAGCACAGTTCTGGGTCAAAACTGGGTCAGAAAAATATGTTAAAAAATCTTTATCTCATCTAAAAATCTCCAAAAATAGTTTTATCATTTTGCATTGATACATAAACATGTGATAAAAAGTTTAGCTCAAATATCAAGCATATGAAACCATTTTTGTGTTTTAACATTTTTACCAAAACCAAAACTAGTATTTTATCAAACTTGGATTTTTCAATAGGAAACACATGAATAGACATATCAAAATAAGTTTGTTTAAGATATGAAGCATGTATGTATATTGAACACATCTAATATACATAAAAACCATTGAAACTTGTTTTGATCAATCTATTCATGAAAACCAAATCCAAACATAAAACTTGTGTGTGTTGTGCACTTGAGCATATCAACTATTCTTATCTTTACAAATGGATCTAAACACACTAAACTATGGATAGCTAAGTCTTCTTGACGATCTTCATCTTCAAGTCGACCCGATCCAAAAACGTCGTGATCCAACGAGCAAGGCTATGTATGATCTTGATGCTCGGGCCCTGGAATCACCAAGTGAAAGCTTCCAAAACTCCTCTTTTTGAAGCAATCACCAACTAATATCTTGTTACATGATCTGAAACTAAAATCACAAGATTATTAATAAACATAACTACATGAGTTAATCATCATCAAAACTAGAGAGGAAGGCCTCCGGGCCAACAGTAAGAACTTGATCGCCTACAAATCTGGCCGGACTCGGCAGAGGGGAGGCTGGATTCGACCGTGCGCTTACAGATCTGGCCGGCAACATCAGATCTGGGGGAGGCCACGATGATCCGACGAGAGTAGGAGTTTTTTGCAGAACTCTAAGGTCCGGGCAAGGGCCGGTGAAAGTTTAGCTGGGTGTCCGGCTGAGGATGGCTGATTTTGAGGGGGTAATCGACTGGAGATTGTCGGATTTTATGTCGCAGCTGTGAAAAGTGGGACATATCAGTGTGGGGTGGACCATTCACGGGATAACTAGATCAGAGTTGCAGATACTGTGTCGGTAGTAGTTCGCCAAGAGATGGCCGGTGCTGAGCTGCAGATACCGTAAGTGCGTTAAAGGGGAGACGCCACGCCTTTTAGTGGTGGGGGCTCCGGTCACGGGATGACCGGATTGAGCTGCAGATGTTTCGCTAAATTCTTATTAATGGAACATCGTTAGGCTTTTACCTCACGGTTTTATCTCAAAAAATTGATTGATAAGGGACCGGCGAAACATTTATGAGCTGATAATAAGCAAAGAGAAAATATGGATGATAATAGACAACAAGAATAAAATATCTGAATTTACTATAAATAACCTGCGCAAATAAATAGTGTGACGAAATATTGCACAATAACAACACAAATATGAATTAAGATAAGTTGTGACTCTTCATATAATTTGACCTAAAACATCAAACTATAGTTACTTCTGCTATAAATGATATAAATGAAGGATTTGGGGTACCATTTCAAAAGTCTAGCTTTTTAGGTAGAGTTGCATAAATTCTTATATACCCTGTTGGCCCAAAGGCCCATCACTCTAGTTTTGATGATGATTAACTCATGTAGTTATAATACTAATGATCTTGTGTTTAATTAGTCTCAGATATGTGATCAAGATCTTAATAGGTATTTAGCTTCAACAAAGAATTCAAAGTCAAAATTTTTTGGAGCTAGCACGTGTTGATTCAAGAGCTTGTGCATCAAGACCACATCAAGTACTCAAGAAGAATCTAGCTCATTAGATCAAGGTTTTAGACCAAGTCAAGAAGGAGAAGAAGATTTTCAAGTGAAGACCTTCAAGAGAAGACTTGTGTCTAGGTTTGTTTGTAGCAAGATTTTATTTTTAGATAAAATATAAGGATAGATTAGTTGGTAGATTGCTCAAGTATCATATACACTCACACACAAAATTTATATGTGTTTTCATATAAAAGTTTTTGTTTTAGAAAATACCGTTTTGATTTTTGGAGTTTCATATATACATGTGTTTTAACTAAAACTATTTTAGAGCTTAATGTCAAAAACATAGATATTACATCATATATGTGTAGTGGATTATATCCATACACACTAAGCTTCAAAAGTGTTTAAATTATCTTATTTTTGTATTTGGAGAAGTTTTGGAAAAATCAATTGGAAAAATACAGATTTTTGTTTAAGGCAAAACTTCTTTATTACAAAAATAGTTCAAAATGTTTGTAACATATTTTGATTTTACTCAAACATGTTTGTATATTAAAGTATACTACTGAACATATTTTGTAGATTTTTAGTGATTTTATGAGATTTTATGTAAGGTAAAATAACAAGTTTTTAATCCCCATAATGTGCAGGACCAGCCTTCTGCCGGTCGACCAGGCGGTCGACCGATCCAGAATTCGGTCAACCGCTCCCGTCGACCGATGTATACAGACGTGCATAGCTTGGGCTGGTCGACCGTGCGGTCGACCGCCAGAGAGCCTTTGCTCTCTGGAAATGGCCCGGTCGACCGCTGGGCTATTGCCCAGTTGGCGGTCGACCGGCCGTCGACCGACCTTCCCAACGGTCAAAAAATTGACCGTTGGCGGTCGACCGGGCGGTCGACCGTCAGTAGTCTGAACTGCTGAGTTGTCCTCCAACGGGCAGATTTTGGATGCCTATAAAAGAGCCTTCCCTTGGACTGTTTTCAATAAGATTTCAAGAGAGTTTTTGGGCTAGTTTTTTTACTCATATCAGTGGTTTTATCCACATGTTTTAGAGGCAATATTTCCAAATCAAAAGGAGAGTTTATCAAGAGTTTTCAAAAGTGATTTCTTGAGTTTTTCACCATCAATTCAATCCTTTTTTTCTCACACATACTTGAGCTTTCCATTGCTAAATTCATCCTATAGGAGAGTTGTTGTGAGAGTTATTTTAGGTGATCAAAGTGTTTAGATCACCAAGTGTTCATCATTGTATTTGAGGAGGCGAACTTGCAGGTTCGCGTTGTTTCGAGTTCTTGTGAGAGCTCGGTGTAGAGGTGCGGCCTCGGCAAGCTTGCGTGCTCTTGCGGGAACAAGAGAGGGACTAGAGAGTCCAAATGAGTTCTAGTGTGAACTCGCTTGTAGGTGTTGCGGCACCAAGTGATCCAGTGGGATCATTTTTAGTGAAAATCCTTCATAGTGTTGAAGGCGGGGACGTAGAGCAAGGGTGCTCGAACCTCGAAACAAATCTCCCGTGTTTGCGATTGCTCTCTCTCTCTCTCTATCTCTCACTTGTGTTTATATCTTGCATGCTATTATAGTTTATATTCATTACTTGCTTGATATAATTGTGCTTCAATTGATATATGCTTGGGGATTATTTGCTCATACTTGTATTCAACCAAGAGAGTCATAACGGCACCTCAACTCTTATCTAGAGGAATCTTGAGGAGTTAGTCCAGAGCCCTTCACGAGGAATTCGGCTACACTCTTAGGTTATACCTTGTGTGTTTAGCTTAAGAATTTTTAATTTGCATAAATAGATTTAATTCCCATTAATTCACCATTAGATTAGCTAGTCACCTATTCACCCCCCTCTAGGTGATTAAATTGGTATCAGAGCCAAGTGCTCTTGATTTGGGTCTAACAACCTTGAGTTAAAGGTCCTCATTTATAGCTAATCACAATATTTGTTTACACACATATGGATTTCATGTCACCTCCCACTTTTGATATTCTTAACATCCAAACTTAGAAAGTTAAGATGTTATTATACCTCAAAGCCCTAGGTATTTATGTTTATTTTACCACTATTAAAGATTCTTATTTTTAAATGGTAAATATCTTGAGGCTAATGCAAAAGCCATCCATGCTTTAAAGAGTACCCTAAATGATGAATATTTATCTAGGGTTTCTAATTTTGATTCGGCTTTTGTAGTATGGAACACTTTAGTCTCCCTTGGCGAACAAGAGCAATACTATGCGGGGAGCGACTCAGAAGTTGAAAGTGAGGCTTCCAATGTATGCTACATGGTCCAAGGGGATAACCCCCTTGAGGTAAACTCTGAATCCGAATTAGAAGAGGATGTTGAGATGTCTTATAATGAACTTGAATCATTTTGTCAACAACTTCTTGAAAATATGAGGTGCTTAAAAAGGATAATAAGAAATTGAAAAATAAATTTGATTACATGATAAAAGAAAAAGACTCTTTTCAAAATAAATTAGAATGTATTTCAAAAGAAAATAATTCTCTTAAAAATCAATTTGAATGCATTTTCAAAAGAAAACAAATTTTTGAAAAAGGATAATATTTCCTTGACTTTTAAATTAAATGATCTTTGTGAAGGAAATACTTCTTTGAAAAATAAGATTATTTTGGTGGAAAAAGAAAAGGAAATTGCTTTGGAAGAAATAACTCTTTGAAAAGAAAATTTGTTTCAAAAGAAAAAGAAAATATTTCTAAAAAGAAAAAGAGTATTGATTCTCATTCTCACCATGCTTTTCATGCTATCATTGATGAAAATGAGATTAAATTTTTGAAAAACAGAATAGATTATTTGAGCTCAACTTTGAGCAATTGTGCATTTAATCATTCAAAATTGGAAAGCTTTTTCAAAAGAAACAAGCTCCACATGTTCATGCACATCACCCACGGCATACATATCACACTTTGCACATCATGATCACACTCATTCTCATGTGCATGCTAGAGTGTACAAGTGTATACATTGCGCCCGCAAAGGCCATTTGGCAAAATTTTGTTATGACAGAGTAAATTCTTTAAATTTTGCTAATAAAAATGTTTGGGTTCCATTTGATGCTAACCCCCGTGGACCCAAAAGAAAATTGGTACCAAAATTCTCACCTCTTGTGTTTGATGTAGGTGTGGGCTCTCACATGACGTGAGAGGGTTGGTGCCTTGGTGGTGGATGCATGGGCTTGATGGACACTACAAATTGATGCATCACTATCAAGGAAATTTGGTGGGATGATCACTATATTTTGGAGACTTGGAGTGTAGTTCATGTGTTTTGGTGACTATCTCTAAACTCCATTTAGTTTACATGCTTTTACATTAATAATTTTTAGCATGTTCATGTTTTTTGTGCTTCATGTGGTAAATACTTGTTTAAATGTAGTTTTTATCAAACTTGTGTATATACTTGTAAAAGTAGTGAGCAACAATTGATTCCTATATGTTTGTACTTCATTGCTCATTTGTACTCACTATATGTATATGTATAATCTAGTTTTGATGATTCTCTCATTTACACATGTTTTGCCTATTCTTATGCTTGTTTTGCTTCATGTATATGTAATTTTTGTTGAAAACTAATAAATATACATGTATTCTCTTAAGTCACTTGCCTCATGCAAATACTATTATGGATTCTTTTTATATTTGGGATATGTATGCATATTGTTAGCTTTGGATAAATCATACTATACCTTGAAGTTTATTTTTATATGAAAGATAAAATCTTTATGATTTTCATATTTGTTTGATAAAAAGATATGCATGTTTGTTTTGAGCCTCATTGAATATTTTCATGATAATGCTAATTACATGATTCTTGTGCACTCACACTTCATTTGTTTACTCATGACATTGTTTTCATGAAAATTTTATGAGCCTTATAGATTTCGAGTGTCAACTTTTGTGTATTTAGTATAATTCATGAGATATATATATATTGTTTCCTTGTTTGAAAGATCTTTAACTAGTTTTTCAAAAATTACTTTAACTAGTTATTTATTCTTCATTTGGTAGTGTTTTCACAATACAACTATTTTTAAATATTTTTTTGAAAACTTCTACCCTTAAAGGGCGGATAGATGGGCGACCATGCCTTGTATGCTCAAACTAAATATTTTTCAACATGTGCAGAAAAGGGTGGATCTTTATGAGTTATACACGTGATTCACATCATATTTTCAATTGCTATCACAATTGATATTTTTTTGTATACTCATAATTTATTTTCTATATATGTATGCGTCACATTTCAAATAATATCAATTTCTATTGGTATTTTCATTTTCATACATATATATATGATTTGATTGTGCTTGATTCACAATATATTTACATGTTTAAAGCACAAAGTATATTTATGCTAAGCTTGATTTAAATCTTGTTTTCAATTGGTATCTCAAATGGTATTTTAATAAGCTTATGCATTATTTTCAATTGGTATGTTTATTGATATCAAAATTTACAATATACATTAATTGGTATCAATATGTTTTGATTGGATTTAGATTTCAATGGTATCACAAATGTTTTACCTATTTGTATCAAAATTTACCATGTATTTCAATTGGTATCAAAATTTAATTTAAATTTCAATCGGTATCAAAATATAAGATACTTTACTTTCATTGGTATCAAAATTTACACATGTTTCAATTTCATTTGGTATCACATATTTTCAATTTCATATGGTATTAAAATCTTGTGATATCTTAAAATTTTTGTTTATGTACAAATGGTATATCAAAATTTGTTTTATTACTTTGAATAATTATCAAAATTTGTTTAAATATTATCACAACTTGTGTTAAAAATGTTTGATATGTATTGCATATATGCACGGGGAGCTTAACATCTCTTCTATATATAGATTCATATTGAGTGTATCTTATATTGAGGAGCTTGACATCTCTTCTTTATGTGATACACGTGTGTAGGGGGAGCTTCACATCTCCACTTATGCATTGTATATTATGCTTTATGTGAGTTCGGGCTTTGTCATCTCTTCTTCATGTAATGTATGTATGTAGGGGAGCTAACTTCACGTCTCTCTCTTCATGAATGTATATCGCGTATATATCTTTATTGTTTGATTTTCTTTCACCCTTTATTGATGATTTGACAAAAAAGGAGAGAAGTATTTGATGAGTTTATATATGCATGTTTATTGTTTCATTCCCTTGTTTTATACAAAATGGGGGAGAATGATTTTGAGAGTTTATGCATATATATTTTACTTAATGTTTTGACAAAAAGGAGGAGAGGTATTTGAGTTTTATGTATGTTTATCTCCTTGTTTTATTCATATATGTTTGTTTAGTTTATGCACTTCATTGTATATCTTATTATTTATTGTTATGCATGAGTTAAGAGGGAGCTTCTATGAAGCTTAACTTTAATCCATGCATATATAACTTCATGAGCTTTGTCATCATCAAAAGGGGAGATTGTTGGCCCAAAGGCCCATCACTCTAGTTTTGATGATGATTAACTCAGTAGTTATAGTACTAATGATCTTGTGTTTAATTAGTCTCAGATATGTGATCAAGATCTTAGTAGGTATTAGCTTCAATAAAGGATTTAAAGTCAAAGTTTTTGGAGGTAGCATGTTGATTCAAGAACTTGTGCATCAAGACCACATCAAGTACTCAAGAGGAGTCTAGCTCATTGGATCAAGATTTTGGACCAAGTCAAGAAGCAGAAGAAGATTTTCAAGTGAAGACCTTCAAGAGAAGACTTGTGTCTAGGTTTGTTTGTAGTAAGATTTTATTTTTAGATAAAATGTAAAGGATAGATTAGTTGGTGAATTGCTCAAGTATCATATACACTCACACACAAAATTTATATGTGTTTTCATATAAGAATTTTTGTTTTAGAAAATACCATTTTGATTTTTGGAGTTTCATATATACATGTGTTTTAACCAAAACTATTTTAGAGCTTAATATCAAAAACATAGATATTTCATCATATATGTGTAGTGGATCATATCCATACACACTAAGCTTCAAAAGTGTTTAAAATATCTTGTTTTTGTATTTGGAGAAATTTTGGAAAAATCAATTTGGAAAAATACAGATTTTTATTTAAGGCAAAACTTCTTTATTACAAAAATAGTTCAAAATATTTGTAACATGTTTTGATTTTACTCAAACATGTTTGTATATCAAAGTATATTAATGAACTTATTTTTTTAGATTTTTACTGATTTTATGGGATTTTATGTAAGGTAAAATAACAAGTTTTTAATCCCTATAATGTGCAGGACCAGCCTTCTGTCGGTCGACCGGGCGGTCGACCGATCCAGAAGTCAGTCGACCACTCCGGTCGACCGATGTGCACAGACGTGCATAGCATGGGCCGGTCGACCGTGCGGTTGATCGTTAGAGAGCAAAGGCTCTCTGGAAATGGCCAGGTCGACCGGGCGGTCGACCGGGCGGTCGACCGCTGGGCCATTGCCCAGTTGGCGGTCGACCGACCTTCCCAACAGTCGAAATCGACCGTTGGCGGTCGACCGGGCGGTCGACCGTCAGCAGTCTGAACTGCTGAGTTAGCCTCCAACGGCAGATTTTGGATGCCTATAAAAGAGGCTTCCCTTGGACTGTTTTCAACAAGATTTCAAGAGAGTTTTTGGGCTAGTTTTTCCTACTCATATCAGTGATTTTATCTATATGTTTTAGAGCCAATATTTTCAAATCAAAAGGAGAGTTTATCAAGAGTTTTCAAAAGTGATTTCTTGAGTTTTTCACCACCAATTCAATCCTTATTTCTCTCACACATACTTGAGCTTTCCATTGCTAAATTCATCCTATAGGAGAGTTGTTGTGAGAGTTGTTTTAGGTGATCAAAGTGTTTAGATCACCAAGTGTTCATCATTGTATTTGAGGAGACGGACTTGCGGGTTCGCATTGTTTCGAGTTCTAGTGAGAGCTCAGCGTAGAGGTGCGGCCTCAGCAAGCTTGCGTGCTTGCATGCGTTTGTTCTTGCGGGAACAAGAGAGGGACTAGAGAGTCCAAAGGAGTTCTAGTGTTGAGCTCACTTGTAGGTGCTGCGGCACCGAGTAATCCGGTGGGATCGTTTTTAGTGAAAATCCTTCACAGTATTGAAGGCGGGGACGTAGAGTAAGGGTGCTCGAACCTCGAAATAAATCTCCCGTGTTTGCGATTGTTCTCTCTATCTCTTACTTGTGTTTATATCTTGCACGCTATTATAGTTTATATTCATTACTTGCTTGATATAATTGTGCATCAATTGATATATACTTGGGGATTGTTTGCTCACACTTATATTCAACCAAGAGAGTCATAGCGGCACCTTAACTCTTATCTAGAGGAATCTTGAGGAGTTAGTTCAGAGCCCTTCACGGGGAATCCGGCTACACTCTTAGGTTATACCTTGTGTGTTTAGCTTAAGAATCTTTAATTTGCATAAATAGATTTAATTCCGCATTAATTCACCATTAGATTAGCTAGTCACCTATTCACCCCCCTAGTTGCATAAATTCTTATATACCCAAGGCCATCCCCATGTCTAGCCAATGTGGGACTACTTGTTCGACCCAAATCCCAACAATTTCCCCCTCAGAAAAAAGAGTCTCCCTGCAATTCTCTACACCGCGTGGGTAGCGACACGCCCATTGCAAAATAGCACCACTCTCAAATATCTCGCGAGTCAAATTGTTTACAAAGGCCCACTACTGCGCCTTCTTGCACCAAATTGCAGGATAAACAACATCGAACATCATTCACACACACGACTAAGTTCGGAGCATACCTCTGATACCAATTGAAGGATTTGGTGCACCATCCCAGAAGACTAGCTTTTTAGATGGAATTGCTCAAATCCTTAAATAACCAAGATCATCTCCATGTCTAGCTGATGTGGGACTATTTGTTCGACCCAAATCTCAACAATAAATAATACAAGTCTTAGAAGACAATTAACTCCAACCCTGCTTCGATATACACGTCAAGATGAAACCTTCAAACTGGGAGCAGATTCAATTAAATGTAACAAAAAACATTTACAACTACTTGCAGCTTTTAAAGCAAGCCTAGTTCTTTATCTTCTTGTCTCTGCAAAGTGATTGTGGTTTATTATTATTACGCTAGAAATGTACTGTGTCCTTAAATGGAATCTATTGAGACCTTCAGATTATGATTTCTTTCTTTCCTCTTGTCTAGTTGCTGCTTGCTTGCTTCCTTCTTTCCTAAATAGTAAAAGCATAACCCTATTCAAGTTACTTGCAAGTCTCCTCTAGAGATAGTGGAGCATAACTCACAGGTCAATCATCAAAAACAGATATTATGGCCTATTTGACAATTAAAATAGAATTTCTGAAATCATATTTAAGAGACATCAAACTTAATGAAACTATGGTTTTAAAAACTCTGCTTTTAGTTTTTTTTTTTTTTTTAGTCAAAAAAACTTGTAAAAATCTTTTAGTTTATTTCGCGTTTTTTTTCTCTCTTTTAGCCTGCCTTTGAGATTGTTTCCTTATTTATTTCAGGTTCTTGATTTATCCGGGGAAAAAAAATATGTAGAGTTTAATTTATGGCCAAATGGCCAATTGATTGATTGCGCCACTGGCTTAGTGATTTGGTGCATTTTGCAGTTCATTCTTCTCCTTCTTCTATGTATTGACAAAATCAATCTGTTTCTTTAAATTTGGAGAGAACTTGGACAAAAAAGAGAATTAGAAACAAATCAAATTATATAAGATTAATAACTGCACATACAATGAAAGTATTAACCAAATCTTAGCTACAAACCAAAGCCATGAAGCCCAAAGATCGAGCTATATAGGAACCACATGAAACAATCAACACAGAAGAAAAACATAAAAATCATAAATTATAACACCAAAACAATAATCACACACAAACTGCTAGTATGTGACAACACATAAGGACTGCTGTCAGAGACGGCAGAAGTTGGCAGTAGACGTCAGAGGCCTCTGGCCAGCATCTCCCTGTAGTTCTCAATGGACTGCAGCCTCTGCAGCTGCAGGTTCTGCCGGAACCGGTTGATGAAGTCCTCTGCGCACTCGTTGATGTCCTTCTCCGGCAATCTCTTCGTTTCCCGGCCGCCAACGACCGGCCCGCTCTCGGCCCGCAGCTGCTGGAGCCTGCTCCTGGGCTTGTGGGATGCCCCTTCCTGTTGCTGTTGCTGTGCTGCAGGGAGATGAAACTGAGAGCTCTTGATTTCCTTGGCCATCTTCTTCTTCTTCTTCTTCTTCTTTCTTTGTAACAACAACAATAACAACAACTTTTGTTGATGGTTGCAATTTGGGAGTTAGGGAAGTAGTCAGAGGAGCTAAATATAGGAGTTATGAAATTAATTAGATAGTTGATTTCTGTGTGCCTTAGAAATGAAGTGATTGGGTCCACTTTTACAGGATGAGACGCTAGCTAGCTGAAATCCAAGAGGCCAAAGGTGGGGGTGTGATATGGACATTAACAGCATGGAAAGGAATAATGGCCGCCATTTGTGACCGACAGTTGTTGATTCCAAACTTCCTTAGCTTTGTGGGCCCATCCATCAGTAGAGAGAGGAAAGAAAACGCGTTTTGTAGTGAGGCCCATACGTTTTTATTTTTCTCTATCAGATATGATATGAACGGGTCCTTCATGCGAATGCGAAGGAGCCAACCCCAACGCAAAAAATAATATGCTCACTTAGGGTTTGGAAGAGAAATACTTTACTTTTAGGAGTGCCAACCTGGTTATCTTACCCCATGATGGTATATATCTAATCTGGGATTCGATCTGAAGAATCTACTGCAGCGATTCTACTCTCGAGTCAGCTTTCCATCATGTTTCATTAAAAGAATAATAATGAAACAAGTACGCAACTGGTGACAGTATAAAGTACCATGTTCTCTTTACAAGAAGGGAAAAATTGATAACAAAAACAAAACAAGAGCCAACCCTAAAAAATATTTTAGCCTCCTTAATCATCTCTGATATTAAATAAAAGAAAATAAATACATAAGAACAAGAAAACTTTATCAAATTATGAAAAGTTGAGGAGTCAAAGTCTTAAATCTCATATTTCTCGTAAATGTATCAGGCAAATGTTCAAAGTCTCAGTGCCATGCTTTGCTCGTAAATGTGTCAGGCAAATATGTCACAAACTGCAAGTGAATCTTATATGTATGACACGTATTAATTAATTATGTAGATACTGTGCCAGATCAGATGCCAAGTGTCATGCTAAAAAAGTTGCTTGCATGAGGATATTGTGTGTATAAATTAAATGTAGATGCTTGCACGTAAATTTTCAAGTTAAAACAAACGCACAAGAAGTTTGAGTTCACGCGTGGAGTTGGCAGAGGAGTCGGAGAGAAAAACTTGCGGCTTGTAACCTTCATCCCTGTCTTCGGTGGAACTGTGAGGAAGTGACTTCCGGCGCCTAAATGTTGTGCGCGACAGACAACAACCCAATAGAGGATCTATCAGATCTCAATCTCAGAACAATGAAATCAAAACTAGAAGAAGAACAATCGCAAAAATCAGATCTAACGAGGTTCGCCAACTTGCCTACGTCCTCGGGGCAATCCACGGAGAGAGTTTTTCTATTTGAAAAGATCGATTACAATAGCTCTAGATCTCTATAAACACAAGAGAGTCCGCAGCTATTCTTTCTCTAGGCACTCAACCCTAAAAAATTACAATTAGAGCTTAAATACATAACTTCCCGAAACAGCAGTTTTTGCCCAGATCCGACTATCGGTCGACCGGTCGGTCGACCGACTCCCTCTCACGGTCGACCGGACCGGTCGACCGAAACAAACCGAGAGTTGGGTTTCCTGCAGACAGCTTCTCCGGTCGACCGGTCCGGTCGACCGCTCAAATCCTGTGCACATTGTGCACGTCGGTCGACCGGACCGGTCGACCGACCTCTGTCTTTTTCTGCTGTTGCTGCTTTTCCTGCCCGCTGTTCCTTCGCCTTTCGTCGTAGAATCCTTGGCAGTCTTCAACAGCACCTGGCATGACCTCACCTCCTCTACTGTACTCTCTCCTCAACAATTTGGACTCGGGGCATCATCCCAAAAGACTAGTCTGTTAGGTGGAGTTGCCCAAATCCTTATAAACCCAAGATCATCCCCACGTCTAGCCGATGTGGGACTATTTGTTCGACCCAAATCCCAACAATCCCCCCCTCGAACAAAGAGTCTCCCCTGCAAGCTCAACTATCTTCACACCAGAAGATCAAATGCTCCATCGAGATCCAACTCTTCACTGCGTGGGAGGGCGGCACGCCTTATGTGAAGCACTGCAGTTGGTCACTCCTCTACACGCGTGAGAGGCGGCACGCCCATTGCAAAGGAGCACCACTGCCAAATTTCTCGAGAGCCCAACATTAGCTTTACAGAGGCCTATGCGCCTTTTTGCGCCAGTGGGGTGGCCAGGCCCATTGCGCCTTTGCGCCATTTGGGGGGATCTACATCGTCGAACATCACCCACACACACGACTAAGTTCGGGGCATGGCTCTGATACCACTTGAAGGACTCGGGGCATCATCCCAAAAGACTAGTCTGTTAGGTGGAGTTGCCCAAATCCTTATAAACCCAAGACCATCCCCACGTCTAGCCGATGTGGGACTATTTGTTCGACCCAAATCCCAACAGTCTGGATATAAGAATCCCACCCGAAAGCTTGTCGGGTTTGGATCGGATATACTTCTCTCTGAACCTGATACCCGGAAATCCGACTGAAATTCTAAGAGATGTTTGATCGGCGTTGTTCGGCGTACTAGTTTATACAATTGTAAAGTGTCTCCCTGCTATCTCTTCTATGCAGAAAATACGTTGTCGCCGGTTGTTGTAGAATGATGAGAACTGAGAAATATTAAGGTGATTTATATGTTAAAAATTAAGAGAAATTTGAAGAGAGTCGATAAGTTATGTTATTTATGACAAAAAACTCACAAGTTCAAAACATGTCATCATTATTATTAGATCTACCAGAATATGAGTAATGTTTAGCAAACCAGCGGTGGCGTGCCACTAGCCAGCTATTCACTAGGTTGTAATACAACCGGGGATGCAAGTTGTGCTGCCTCTATACTTGACTCCCCATCAGTGAATAAAAGAGCACCAATTTCTTAAAAAAAAAAAAAAAAGACAGTTTTTTGAAAAGTGAAAAGAATGAAAGTGTAAATACCAATTATCGGTATGACTTCAGTGTAAAAGAAGGGTAATAAGTTGAGCGGGTTCCGGGTCTGGCCGGCGACCCATTTAACCAAATTAGATCCATCCCCAACTCGCTCAACCCGAAGACCCCAGAACCCTAACATCCGACTTCCAATATGGCTTGCTGACAACAGTCAAACCGCGGCAAGCTCCCGATCAATGGAGGCAACGACGATGAAGATCGATCTCGACAAGCTCCCGATCAAGCGCCTCGAAGCGATCGAGGAGGCCGGAACCGAGCATTTCTCTTCGTACGACCATCTCTTTCTCTCTCTTCTATAATCTCCATCTTTCTTGTGAATTTTCTCGTAATTTTATTTTATTTTTTTTAGCAGAGAAATCAGCAATGAGGAGACTCGCCTGAACATGATCCGGAGGATCGATTTCTCTTGGATCGTCGAGAGGGATTCGAAGAAGCCCAAGAGCTCCAAGGAAGCACCGGCGGCGGGGCCCCACCGCCGGGGTCGCCGTGGCAGAGCCTGGCGGAGAACCTGCGGCAAGCTCATCAGGAGTTGTCCGTCGTCATAGATCTCATTAACACCGTGAGTTCTTCTTCTTTATTGTGTTTGTTGTTTTGACTTCCACTGTTTTTGATTTGGTTTTGTGCTCATCTTGTAGCTCATTTTCTTGAAGATAAATTTGTAGGTCGAAGCAAATGATGCGGTGACAGTTGCTTGGATGCAAAGGCCGAAGCAGCTGCCCAATGAAGTTCTATCAGATCTTGCGGTGTCTGCGGCAACTAAGTTGCAGCGCCTTCGGGTAATTGCTCATCTTAAAAATGTGACCTTTGGTTAGAAAAATGTAAACTTGGTTATTTGTGCAACAAATGTTTTATATTTACTATTAGATTCTTTGGTAAAGCCCCCCCACCAGGTTAGTAATTCACTGATTATGCCTCAATGCTTTATAAATGGTTACAGTTGGAAATTATTGATGAAATTGGCTTGTTCATTTCGAGCATGAGCAAAAGTGTTGCCAACTTGACAATCTTTACTTGAATATCCTCCTCCACAAAAATCACAAACTTGAGGTTGAAGTTGAATAGCACTTACATTGAGGGCTCCCAATTGCTTCCTTAATGATTTGAGTTGAGCTTGCAACGCTGTGATAGCGTCAAGTCCGTGCATGCCCGCAACCTTTTTCGGCGTCTCCTTTTTTGCTTGCCATTGAAAGTCATTAGATGCCATCTCCTCTAAGGGCTCGTAGGTTTCATCTCAATTTTTGCCTATCAATGCTACTCCGGCCGCCACATCAACTATCATCCTTGTGTTCGGTAGCAGTCCGTTGTAGAAGAATTGGATCTCCAACCACCGGGGGGTCCATGATGTGAGACCTTCTTAATCAATCCCTTGTACATTTCCTAAGCATCATAAATATAGATTCAGTATCAAATTGGGTAAAGGTTGTGATATCACCTTGAAATTTTGTTGATTTTGCAAGTGGGAAGATTTGGTGAGGAACTTGTTCGCTATCTCATCCCAGGTAGCAATTGTGTGATTCGGCAAAGAATTGAATCATGTTTTTGCTTTATCTATCAAAGAGAAAGGAAAAAGTTTCAGTTTCACCACCTCTGTTGACACACCATTGATTCTTTGCGTATCACATATTTCGAGAAAACTTGTGATGTGTGCGTTAGGATCATCATTGTGAAAGCCTTTGAATTGGCATATGTTTTGCACCATCTGAATCAACCCCGACTTGAGCTCGAAGTTGTTTGCTTGAATCGTCGGTGGGATGATACATGAGGTAGCTCCAATCAGGGAGGGAACATCATAGTCCCGCAGTGCTCTTCTTTTTTCTTGGCTCGCCATCGTCGCTTCTCGTATATCTTCTCTTTAAACAAGCATCGGAAGGTCTTATCTATCTCTGGATCAGGATCTAGCAGTTCAGTACACCTGGATCATCTCATGAACTTATCAGGAAGCAGTTCCTGAAAGGTCTAACCCTGGATCAACTAAACGACGACTACGTAGACGAAATTTCGGCTTCTTGGCCAAACTCTTGTATCTTTGGGGCAGTTTCTTTTGCAGTCTGTAAAATAGAAAGTCCAGATGTTAGTTTTGCAGTATGAATTCAAATTAAAACTAGTATAAAATATCATTGATATCAATAAGAAACAAAGAATTCTCGACAACGGTGCCAAAAACTTGATGTGCGAATTGGCAAGTGCTCCAATCGTTATAAATAATAAAAAAGTAAGTAGAGTATCGTTCCCACGAGGATTGATGTTTATTTGAGTACCAAACTAATTTTTCTAGTTTTATTTGAATAATTGATTAAGAAGATGATTGAGAATAAACTACTAATAGGAAAATAAAAGAGTTAGCTTTTATAAGAGAAAAGTGTTGGGACAATTGATTTCGGCAAATATAATCAGATATAAAATTGTGCTTCTGCTCGTGAATTTCTACTACTCATGTTAACAATCAAAAGTCCCTATCCTAACTAATATTTTCTCAAGGAATACTAATTCTATCCTCTAATTCAAAAACCTACAATCTCTCTATTTAGTAGATTTACAAGTTAGAAGAAGCATTAAGTAGGATGAATCTTTCTCATACGATTGCACCAACTTCTCCATCTCAATGTGTCAAGTTGTGATTTCTATTCCTATGATGCTACACTAGATTATCTCCGCTCGGTCTTTCACCTAACCATCCATGTAATTATTAGCCACCAATTAACAAGATGGGGAATAAAACTTAACATGCAAAAGATTAAATTTGAAAAAAAAAATAGTAGAATAGCACAAAGTAACAAGATTATATCATCATTATATTTAACCTACATCAATGCCCTAGCTATGGAGAATTAGTTCATATTAGAAGAGATGCAAAACATGATAAATAAAGTAAACTTCATAAAATAATAAAATAAAAGGAAAAAGAGATTAGAAAACACCAATTTAGGAAACCCTAGATGATGCCTCCTTGTTATTCTTTTTCAACTTCGATGCGCAGAATTTCTTCTTTAGAAGCCAATACTTGATAAAATTGTAATCTAAAACCTAATAAAAGTTTGTTCCTATGATGAGAGACAATTACAAGATATTGCAGCCCTTTATATAGACCTCAGAGCCAATTAGAATAAGAAACACATTAGGACTTCTAATCCAACTTCAATTTGATGTGAGAATTTAATTCTGAATTGGATTGCAGCCAGCTGGCATTGATCACTGAATACGACTCATCAAAGGATTGAACTTGAGAAAGTTGTCAACATAAGAATTGTAGCCCTTTCAGTCCTCTTTCTAGAGCATTTTGAATCATCAGATTTGAATTTCTGTAGCGAAAGTTATGATCAAAATACTAAAAAGTGTCCAGTCTGAATCTGATTCTGCTCTCTGTTTGAACAGTGGACGTCTGCTCGGCCATAAATTCGGTTAGCCAGCCGAATTTTGGCTGGATTCAACTTCAAATTTTGATAGATACTTTCTCATATCTTGTCGACTCTTTTGGCAAGTCTATTAGGTTTCTGGATGTCTGGATTATAAAATATATTGTTGCAATCATTTCTTTAACATCGATTTCCGTTTTTCATCTCTTTTCTCTAATTTGTGCTCTTGATCGAATTTCTGCATAAACATAAATAAAACACTCTTGCAGTATTAACTGTGTAATAAAAGAGGTATAAAAGTGATACAAAATATAGATGATAATCACAATTATCACACATATACCAGACATCATATCTTTTATGCTAAATTTTTATGATTGTTTAATATTATAAAGGCAATTGAGAGAGCGGGGGGAGATAATTATGGATTGGTTACAAATTGCTATGGTCAAGGTGGATAACTATTGGGATAGGAGGAAATCTGTTTTCAAAGATGAGAAGGCATATTGAGTTTTTAGTTGACTTAGAGGGTGCATATTACATGGGTGGGAGGCACAATAAGGAATTCGTTTGAATAACCGTAAGTTGATAGACTTTTGCAAGAGGAGGAAATCTTTTTCAAAGTTGAGAAGGCATATTGGGTTTTAGTTGGATTATAGGGCATATATGATTGGGTGTTTGAGAGTCTTACAAGGCGGACTACATTAGATATTTAAATGAGAGAGCCCCTATATATTCTTGGCCAATAAGTGCATCAATTCACAAAAGCGATAGGATTGTAGTTAATGGGGCAATGAGGGCTAGAGGCCTAAACAAAACTTGAATGGAAACAATTGAGAAGGATATTTAATGCTTCATGTTATTGAGGAAGTAGCCCATATAAGAATTGAATGGAAGGAAAGGATTTATGTATATGACCTCAAAAAATTGGGATAAAAGGCTATGTTGTTCCCTACATGTTTTTATTCTTTTTGCTACTTTTTTGAGGCACTGGGAAGTTTCACGTGGAGAAGTTCAGTCCTGTTTAGTAGCCTAGATGGATTCTACTGGTTGTTTTGCAAATCATGATTGCTTAGACAAGTTGGCATTGTGATTTGTGGCTTTTTTAGTTGTGTCATGCAAGGCCTGTCTTATATGGTGCTGTGCCAAATATGACCTGTATTCTACCCATAATCCTCATCTGCTCATGGGTTCACCCATAATCCTAATCCTTGCTCATGGGTTCATGATTTCCACCATCTTTTTTGTCTCAGGTGCAGTAGTCACAAAGTTACTGATGGAGTATAAGAATTACGTAAATCTCTTTGCATGTATAATAGCTATATCTCCTTTTACATGCACATGCGGGCAGACATGCTATATATTTGTGTAAATGTGATTAGTTAATATTCCATTTGAGGTAAATTAATCCATATAATGAAACTGAGCATTATATTTGATGAGAGGAAAGCTGTGTGAAGCATTTAACTGTATCGGAAGCCACGATTGGCTTATTTGTTGAAACAAAACTTTTGACCGTGAAGGAAGTTATCTTGAGGAACCTTGGGCCACACTAAAATGAGTGAAGTTGTGGAAAATACCAGCTGTCAATTTGACATATATTGTTCTGTAACTTGTTTAACGCATATATACATGTATACTCATTCCATCAAATATTGGATTGCCATCAAGGCACATTATGTGCTGGATATTAATGGGTGGACCTCTGCTTGGTTAAACTGTTTCTGTGTTTATTTCCCCTACATTTATCGGTTAAATGACCTCTTTAATGATAGGTATTTGATTGCTGGAATTACTGCTTTAATATTCCTGCTTGGCTTATTCCTGACCTGCAGCATCTAGGAAGGTATTTTAAACAATCTTCTAAAGCATTAGAGCAGCAGGTTGCAAGAGAAGCCAGATTTTATGGATCCTTGATCAGGTATATGTTTCTTATTGATGGTATTCATTTCTATTCAGCTGCTCGGCTCGGTCTTACTTTGATGAACTGACAGATTGCAGCAGAATTGGAAAGTGAAGCGGCAGCGTTTCATGGTGACTGGTCCAGGCAGCGAGAGTTTTACAATTGATCTGCAAGACAATTCTATATCAGATGGGACAGCATTGTCTCGCCCATCTTCATTATCAACAGTTAGAGTTGATGAAGATTCTGCTGGCATTCTGGCTGTACAGAGGCCATTGAAATCATGCCATTCTTTGTATCTTAAATTTCTCAGGGCCCATCCAAGTCACAAGCCAAGGAGCTTTATCAGAAGGAAAGTAGATGGCTCAAGTGAGCATCTTCGAGAAGCTAAGAAAGAAGTTTTGACTGATGAAGATGTCAATGAGTGCGTAAAAGATACACATTCAACTCTTCGTGAAATTCATCAATCAATTTTTCAGGAGCAGGTAGTTTTTCTGAGGATTGTTGTGTGTGCGCGCGCGTGTGTGAGTCTGTTTTCACTCATTGTTTCTCTAATTTCAGGTTTTTGATATGGTGAACCGTGAGATCTGCAATCCATCCCCAGGAGTTAACCTGACCGGCATGCGAGAAGACTTTTTGCAGTTGGCAATTGGGCAAGAGACTTATCTATGTTTGTGTCTCGTGCCCTCTAAGAAAGAAGATGACTCCCAAATGAACACATGTAGAGGGCAAACTCAAGATGAGGAAAGTGGAGATTCAGGTCCTGAATCATCACGACAACTGATGGTTATAGATGAGAAACATGATTCCATTAATAAGAACTCTTCAGGTCTTCCAAATCCAGTCAGTTTGGAAATTTATTTGCAATATCTTTTTCATGAAACTGTACTTGTAAAAGCAAGGGAGAGGCGCTCTCATGCACCTTCACAAGTGTCTGGTCAAGCTGCAACCCAGGGGGGTAGTCTTCTTGGTCATTTTTGCTTGACGATTGCTCATAGGATCTTTTCAAAGAAAGTATTATTGGAACTAGAAAATCTGGTACTACCTCATCTGTTCGTATACTTAAATTGAGCAAGCGCAAGAATAATACGGGTTTTCTGTTACTGATTTGATTCTTGTGCACTTGCAGGTGGGTAGAGTTTCTTATCTCCATTTACTCTCGCATCCTACATGGAATTCTCGAACCTCTTCATGGTCTATTTCTTTGAAAGTTCCTCAATCTATTCTCCATTCTGGCAGGCGAATTAAGCCATCAGACAATCATGATACTAAGAGTGGAGTCAGGTCACAGTTTCATACCAAGGTTCTGGTGAATGATGATCAGATTAGTGTGAGTGCAGAAGGTGCCCCTAGCATCATTGGTTCATTTGAAGGCAATGCTACTAACATTTGCTCGATAAACTGCTATGGTTGTGACTTGGAAGATCTGCCAATGACTCTATTGCAGCAGGTATAGTTGGATTCATAGCTATTGTTGGTATATGATTTTTATTCTAGGAGGAAAATCTAGTTTTTTTGTTTGTATTAGACATTAGTGCTTGCAAATGAGGATAAATTCATATAAAGTGATATTGTGCCACAACTTTGAAGGTTATCTGTCCTGCAAACAAATTTGCCCCTTGTACTGGCTTTGTTTACATTCAACCTCTGCCCACAGTAAAACAGTGTTTCCTGAATTCGTCCAAGCTTTTGCTGTTATATTATGACCTCCTTGGGTATGCATAGGAAATGGCATGACCAAAAGGGACATCTCCTGACCACCAGCTAACCACCAACTAGCCATTAAGGTTCTAGGATGAGGTCATCACTTGCTCATATTGCGTTTCTGAGGTATTTGGAACTAACCCATAGAGAGGTGACATCAGCTTGCAGCTGGATGTAAAAATGTGGTAAATTCTTCGCTCACCTCTGTTAAAGGCCATGCCCAACAGCTATTGTATCTGAAAATAATTGATAAAAGTAATAAACATAAAAATAATAAGTACCAACAAATAAGATAAAATCCCCTAAAGCACATTGAAAAGGGAAATGAAAATGCAGAGGGGAAATAGGAACACAGTTGACATTGATGGAAAGGAATATTTCTATGCTTAGGACTAATCATTCAGTATCAAGGTGATCCATGAAAGTAATTCGGGATGAGACCAGCCATGTTTCATGAGTTAGAATGTTAAAGCAACAAAGAAAGAACATGTTCAAAGCTAGTTAGCTGGAAAATGGAATGTTGAGATGGATGATTGGCAATAAACGGAAATAGAAGAAGAAATGTTGTGACCCAACGATACAAAAGAATTAAAAAAAGAAATTAGAGTTAGCATTTGTCGAGGTTGTGGAGAGTGCTCTTATTGAGAGTTGGATTGACTAAAAGATTAGGTGCCACTAGGAAGATGGATTGACTCAAAGAAATAGTAACAACTAAGAAAATGCGTGATGAATGGAATGACTGTGAATACCTGACTATAAGAATAAAGGGGATATAAAAAGTAGTACTAATCAGTGTTACCTGGACTCAGGACACAGGTGTCAAATGTCCAAATGTCCTAAAGCATCTGACTCGGCAAGTTTTAGATACATGGATACCTGGTTATACACATAGATACACACTCAATTTAGTGCAGCACTAGGATCTGTTCAACATTATTTGTTTACATATCATGGCATAGTAGTTTGAAAGGCTTAGATGTTTGTGGGAGTAAAACATAAAAACAACACTTATTAATCTTTTTTGTTTATATTATTCTTTTCCTTTCTATATTTTTTCTGAGCCTTTCCTTTTGTTTTCAAATACATTAACAGTTGCATTTCCTTTTTGCCTTTCTACACGGATCATGTCAAGAGTCATGGGACATGGGTCTTGTGTTTTGTCATGTCCGACCGTCTTACACAGCAAAATTTAGCAAAAAGCAGATTTTCCTGTAAGACTAAAACAAATTATTGAGGAAACAATTGGGGTTAATAGCAGAATCCTCCTTCATTTACGTCCTGTTTTTTGTAAACTCCTTTCACACCATCGACCCACAAACTATTAAACTTCCACACATATAGTCGAAGTCCATCACTACTTGTACTGGTCCCCTTGAATCCTCGTATGAAAACAACAGGATTTATCAGATTTCTACAAGTGTATCATTTATACGTGTCTTTCGAATTTGGAGCATATAAAAAATGTAGACTTATTTCGATGTTGCCTGCTCAAACCCCAATCCCATAACACAGTCACACAGACAAATGCTAAACAAATGCAGCCACAACAACAAAAAGAAGAAGAAGAAAATGAATTCTTCCCATTGTTTTTCATTAGCTGTTGACTCAACTGCAGAATCTGGTCCTTTCCTAAAGCATCTCATCTTTGTTTTTTTAAACTCCTCTCTGTGTTTCCCAACAGGTTGCAAGCCAGGTCATCCTCTGGCTTCATGAAGAGGCTTTGGTAGTCGGTATGAGGGCGAGCCAAGATTTTCTGAGCTTGAAGTTTAGTATGGACCAGGGCGAGACCCTTGGCCTAGTCGCACACCTCGACCCACATGACGCCCAAGGGTGCATTTCATGGTGGCTGGTGGTGGACCATGGTTCTTCAGATGAGGCGCCGCTGTCAGCAGCAGAAAATGGTGGATCTGATTACAAAATCTTTTTAGGGCATTTGTCTTTGGATGTCTTGTATTCTACTGTGATGGATCTAGTCGGCCTTTGTAGCGCCGGTGGGCAGTAAATTTTCTCTTTTCTAGCTATAAACTGGAAGTAGTGATGACTCCCATCTTTTGTAAGCATGAAAGCTTGTATCCAGTGAAACGTTCACAATGTTGTTGTTTTAGTGATGTGTCTGTTTCATTCTCTTGGATAATTTTTTTTATCCGATACTGATTTTCTTTTTTCCCCCTTTCTATGCAGTAAATTTCATCCAACTGTCAATGTGCGATAGCGATTTGTATTCAATGCAAATCCCAGCTCAAATTAAAAGGACGTTGAAAACACATCATCATCATATTCAATCGCATCACAGTAATTGATCGGCCCCATTGTGTGTGTGGTGATGATTATTCATGACAGCTAATGAACAGCTCAAAAGTGAAGAAAGAGAAAAATCATGTTTTGTAAGCTTCACTATAAAAATCGTTGAATGGCCCAGAGTCTCTCTAGAAGCGAGAGTGCACTATTCTCAGTTCCTCTTTTGTATATACTCCTCTATTTTATTTTATTTTATTTTATTTTCTTCACCACTCTCACATCCTCTTTTGTTTATACTCGCTATATTTTATTTTATTATTTTATTATTTTATTTTATTTTTCCACCAACCCGCACTTCCTCTTTTGTTTATGCTCTCTCTATTTTATTTTTTTATTATTATATTTTTTCTCTCTGCGGGGATTCTAGGGTTGGGTTTTTGTCTTATTTCTTTATCTTTATCTTCGTCTGCTCTCTAGAGCTCGCGATGGAGGAGATCACGGACGCAGTTGGGAACCTCAACATCAACGATGCTCACAAGAAGAACAGGATCCAGGTCTCCAACACCAAGAAACCCCTCTTCTTCTACGTTAATCTCGCCAAGGTCTTTCGGAAAACCCTAGTCTTTGAGCATTTCGTCTTCTGGTTTCGGTTCCTGACTGTTTCTAGGTTTTTTTTTTTTTTTTAATTTTTTTTTGGCAGAGGTACATGCAGCAGTACAACGAGGTCGAGCTTTCCGCCCTTGGAATGGGTACCTATCTCTCATCCTCTCCCGTCTCAATGTTGTCTATTGAGTAGTTTCCATACATTAGCTGTTATTTTGCTACGCATTGTTTTTAAAACTTTACTTTTAAGTGAATTATCAAGTTTGTCAGTGATTCTGGCACAACCTGTGGTGCCGCTCGAAAAAGTTTACTTTCTTTTTCTAGTGATCTGCACACTTTACGCAATTCATGTGTATGTTCAGATGATTATGCACATTGGATTCTTCAGATAAGTGTGTTGTTAAGGGTGGGATTAGATGTTTCTGTAGCAAAGATTAGGTTCTTTTGGAAGCCCATTTTAAATTTTAAAAAATTGAATATTCACTGATTTTGTGGTTTTAAAAGATATGGAGTCAAAATAGGAACTATCACGGATTGGAGGAGATAATTTTGAATTGTGAAATTACTACCTGAAATAACAAACTGTTCAACATCAGGAAAATGTTATTTTTATGAACTATTTTGGGATTAACCTAAAACCTCACATGTTATTGTTATGGACATCCATGCTCAGTCATGCCAAGAGCCAGTAAAATGTACTCTTCATATAGACAGTCTGTAGAACTAATGTTTTTGTTATTCCTTCTAATTGCATATCTTTGGGTCTGGTTAAAAAGTCCTTCAAATTGCTACCCTTCCACATTTACTTAATTAGATATTCAGGTGGCGCTTTTGTTGTAGGACCTTTTCTTTGTTGAAACATGAAACTAATCACTTTGTTTTTCTTTTTTTGGAATAAAGGCCATAGCCTGGTCTTGAGCTTGGGACCGCCCGCCTCCCAACCCAACCCTCTTACCACTGAGTCAGGCCTCAGTGGCAAGCTAATCACTTTGTTAATGCACCTTTTCGTTGTGTGGACAAGACATCCCCTTTTCTGTTGAAACTTGAAACTAGTCACTTTGTTAATGGACCTATTTTCTTGTAACTTAAAAATTTTATCTGGATTGTTGTTTTACTTGGTGCATTTATGTATCTTATGCAATGGGGGAAAAAACACGCTTGTACAGTTGTTTTTTGATAAGTCACATGAGCCCAGATGTTGGACATGATATACCCCCCCCCCCCCCCACCGGCTCGCCTCTTTTAAGATCTTAGGACAGACTAGGAAGCGGGTGTTCTCTGTGTTGATCCACCTTCCATATCTTATCTTGTAGGTCTCTAAGCATAAGTTTTAATTTCTAAGTTATCATGGTTTTTGCTCATTCAATCCTATTCTTTGTTGGTATTGGTCTTTGTTCACTTTTGCTGCTACGACCATATGATTAAAATGATTTATTTATTTTTTTCTTTAATCATTTCTATGTGCATATGTTATAGTTCTAGATTGTTTGGTGGAAAGTATCGTCTTTTCTAATGGACATATGTTGAAGGAGTAGCAAACTTTCAAACTAACTCAAGATATATATTAGATATTGAAATTTTCTGGAGTTATTCCATTATGCTTATCGATGAATGAGTTTGTGAATCATTTTGATATATGAATCTCTCGTTAGTCATTACTAATGGTAAATCTTATTGAATTATTTTGTGATTATTTTCTTTACCTCTTTAGGAAGCCTCTAGACCATAACACAGGATATATCTGTCATATCAATGTTTTTTGCCACTTGTTATTCCCACCTTTTCTCTGAGAAACAAAGCAAAATATCATTTTTTGTTGTTGCGGGCAATTGATATATGTATAATACTTTTTAGTTTTTAGTTTTCTTTAACATCCAAGTTATATGGCATTCATTGTGTTATATTTACAACATAATGCTACTTCATCTGCTAAAATAATAAGATTTGCAAGTGATGCTCACTTTAGTTTTCAAGACCAGGAGCAAAAATGTTGTCAAGAAGGTTAAGCAGTGGTTCTATCTACATAAAGTATTTCAGTGAGTTGATTCCGTAAGGGGTCAGAATATAAAGCTATGTGATGTTTATAGATGCAAGCTATGTGATGTTTATAGATGCTAGCATGTGTCCTCACTGAAGGACTTGTGTGTATGTACAATATGTTATAATGCAACAAGTTGCTATTTGAGCAAATATTTAATCATCACTATAGTTATCACTATAAATAAATTTCAATATTAAATATTTAAAGAGTTCAACTGTATTAGAAAAATGTAGAAATACATGAATTTCTTAATATGCATATTTTACATGAATACTTCAGTAAAAATATATTAGATGTAGTGGCAGGACTTCTAAGAGGCAATCTAATTGCTAGATTTATTAGTGAAAGAGCTTATCTTCTAACCTAGTGAATGGATTAAAGATCTGTTATACATTAGACATGTCCATTAGTTCAACCTTCAAATAATAAGCTATTATATGTAGGACACTTCCCATTCAAAACACACCCAAGTGAAAGAGCTTAGGCTATGCATGGTCTTTCTTGTACTGTCGTGACTGGATTTAAAGATGTATTATACATTAGACATACCCATTAGATCACACTTCAATTTATAAATTATTATATGTAGGACACTTCCCATTCAAAACACATCCAAACAAGATACTAGAACCATTATTCACCTCGACCATATGTATAAGATGAAGTATGCTATGCCTCCTTTTGACCAAAAGCTAATTGGTTTATATTAGTTCATTAAGATTTTGTTCTTTCATGTAAACTGAAAGCCTCCCCCCCCCCCCACTCACCCACCCACACACGGGTCAAATATACATATATTCAAAAGAAAATATACATATATGGTCGTGTCTTCATGTTTGGAATTGTCATTTCTAAAGCCTGTGTCGGAAGTACGATACCCGTGTTCGTGTGTACATATCATAGATTGTATAAGCCTTCACGGGAACAGAGTTAAATAACTTGTTGATCATTAACAGTTATGTTTAAATGGTTCCATTTTAGAAATTCTCTAGCATCTGTAAGCAACTTTTATTTAAGCAGTTCCGAACCCACTAGCTTAGTATTTGGTTGAGAGTTGCCCCCGGAAAGACTACCCAACCCTCTGACAACTCAATATTTTATATGCTTTCCAGGCCTTGATTAGAACCTGTGAAGCAAGGATGCTTCAAAGGCCTGTATCTAAATGTATCGGACTTCCACTTGCACAGCAGTTATCAGACACCTTGGAGCTGTGTCAGATTTGAAGAAAATGAAAAGAGTTGAAATTTCAAGCCATTTTGACTTTAAAAAACTTCTAAAGGTTATGTGACAAGTTGAATCGATGTGCTGTTCAAACATACGTAAAACCTGATCCTTTGACTTAAGTAATTTACTATTTTAATGCATGATCTAAACACCTCAGAAACATGTGAGGGCATCATAAGATCGTAGGAAGAGTATTAGATTGGATTTTCAGATTTCCTTGTTTGATTTCATGAATTAGCATGTGCTAACATGTCTCCTATCTTCCATATCTGTAATTATCCAATCACAAGTTGCATCTTCTTTTGAATTGGAACTCCATTAAAGATTAGGAGGGTAAAAGAATCTGTTCTGAAAGGACAGTGTTTCAATAGAATACATATATTCTTTTTGTTGCACACTATATTGTTTCAGCTGTTTTCTTGACTAAAAGCGGTTGCAATTTTATCTCATTCTTTTGTTAGTCTATAAATTCCTTAGCGGTCTAAGAGGAAGAGGAAGACTAGGATGGAATAAGTAATCTGCACTAGGGGTGAGCATCGATCGGTTTGGTTTTTGTTGATTTTTTTCAAAATCGAACTGAACTGATTAGACTTAAGAACCGAACCGAATCAACTCGGTTCGATTTTTCGGTTTTTTCACTTAAAATTGAGCTCACACTATAAGCAAATGAGAAATTGTATGGCAGGTATCTAGCAAGCAAACTTGCACATTATAGAACAATGCATAGCCTGATATTTAAAATATTCTTTAATCAAGGGTAACAAGGTGTTATCAGTTTACCTTGAATAAGATCAAGCATTGCAACTCATTTTCTGAACTATCAAATAACAAAATACAGTATCACGAAATGCTCAGGTAGTCAAGCAACGTAACCTGAATGTCTATATTTTCCTAATGTGGCTCAGGAACTGAATATCTTGTGATTATTATAACTAAAGCAAAACACTCAATTAATTAACATATTGTCTCTCTTTCAAAGAAAACAACTGAATTTTACTCAACTGAGAGCAATAAGAAAATAACAATGCAAATCAAAGCAAAGGCCACTTCATATAACATGTAGTAAAGTTTAAATTCTTCAAGCTCCTTGAACCGAGTACAAATTCTTAACTTTCTAATGTTCTAAGAAACTCTAATTACATCAAATACATCATCATGACATGAAAAGCAGTTTTTTAGTGAAAGGAGGCATTTTTTAGGAACTACGACAGGTACTAAACAAGAAAGATGAGATTTTTTTTATGTAGGGATTTTACAGGACCGAGGATTGCGTGTCTTGGACGAAATTGCTGATATTCTCGGGTCTCTCACTTAGAACTGCAAATAAAAACAATCTAATCAAATTAAAACAAAGGGAAACACAAAAACAATCTGACATATTTTAACTTACCATATTCTATTGCTCCAGTTTCGAGTTTGGCCGGCCTCAACTAGCTCCCAACGAATCAAGAAAAACCAATTCAAGGGTCAAGCCAGTCGGTAACCTCACCCCAGAGGTGATCTCACCACCAATCACCCCAACCCCAGTTTTACCCATTTCCTCGTTGAGTTGCCTTTCAAGTTTCAACCCCTCTCTCCCTGTCAACAAAAGCTTTTCGCCCAAATCTTCTCTCAGTTAACCTCTCCTCCAAACCAAAAAAAATCAATCTCTTTGTTCCCATCTCTCTCTGGATCGACCCTGATAGATGTCATCGGAGATTGAGGTGGCGGAGGAGGTGAGGGTCGGAGGCGGCGGAGGAGGGGGAGGGGAGGAGCTGGCGGAGTCCCTGAAGAACGATGTGTACACGTTCGCCGCGTACGGGGATTTCAAGAAGCTACAGAGATTGGTCGAGAATGACGACGGGCTTGGATCGGAGGAGAGAGGAGAGAGGCGGCGAGTTGGAGACTTGGAGTGAGGAGGAGAGAATTAAGGGAGATTGATTTGGATGGGGTGAAGTGATAATAGGGGTGAGAGACGGTCGGGTTCGGTCGGGTTGGGTTTCAGAACCCGAAACTGAAACCCAACCGAACTAGAGCGCTTCGGTTCTAATTGGGTTCGGGTTTCAGTCGAGTATTTCGGTTATATCCAAACTCTTTCACCCTTAATCTATACATGAATGGATGTATTGGCTTCTATACTTGTATCCATTCTGAGGGACTTTGAAGACTTCTTTCTTATGTGCCTTGTGCATGATAAACCACTTAGGAATGTGATTAGTGAAAGTCCTAATAATTATAAAGGCCAAGTGTATAAAATAATTCTTTGATCCATCTAATTTCTAAGCTCCTCCTTGAACTGTCCAGGCTCCCGGGAAATTCCTTCTGTCCATGGAAAACCACTTAAGAATGTTACGAGCAAAAGGCTTAATCTTTCGCAAGCACTGATGGTCACTGTGCTTCTAGCTTGATTTGGTGGTGAGATGTCTGAATGTAGGGTAGACATCTTTAAAGTTTCAACAGGAATTGTTTCCTTCAGTGGTTTGAAGTGCACTTCAAATGTTGTATATCATGACCAATTCTCTGTGGAACTAACCGCACAATGGCATGTTCCCATTAGGTGGGTTTTTGCTCTGATGATCAGTCTTTTACCAGCACAGGTAGAGAATAAACTTCAATTCACTCTATATACACAGTTAAGTAGCTGCCTGTGTAATTCTAGTTTGGAAGTTGTTTATGGAAAGGCAGAATTTTGCTTTAAGACTTTCTTGACCTCTTGAATGTGTGTGAGCTTATCCTTCCAAAAATCTTGTGGTAATACTGTCTATCACTTGTATGTGGCGATTCTTTTTTGTCATGTCTTGATAATGTATTTTGTTTGTGATCATATTCTTTTTATTCTGCAAATTGTTGTTCTTTGAGATGGGAGAGTTGATATCTTTTTATTGGTTCTCAGTTGGTAATGACTTTATCAGGAGTGAGTGTTAAAACAATTATTGGTGGCATTTATATCAATATCCACATTCATTCTCTGCATTCAGCTATTGGTTTACTACGTTGTAGTAGTATACATTTTCACATGCATCATGGGGGGAGAGGTGGTTCAATTTAGTAATTTGCAGCAGTGATCTTTGGGTTCATTCTATATTTGGACTTTTAGGGTAAGGTGAATGTCACCCACGAGCATTGATATTTGTTATTCATGAATACCAGCTTACATAACATTATAATTGGAGTCCACGATGCAGAATTTATATGCTGAAGGAATTTAGTGGTGAGGTATATGAGGTCAAATTCATTGAATATTTTCTTTGCTTTTGGAGAGAGGGCACTGAAAATTTTGAATATCCTGTTAAGGATTGACTTCTGATGCAGTTGTTCAAGAATGATACAATTGATTCTCACCCCTGATATTTCTCTTTCAGCCATTGCAACAGTGGTCACCATTGCTGAGATCCTGAAGAATAATGGGCTTGCTGTTGAAAAGAGTGAGATATTACTCATTTTTCCTTCAAGTTAATAAAGTGCTTCACTGCTTGTTCATATTCAAGGGCCTGTTTGCTAAGATAATCCTTTCTTCAGAAATCACGACATCCACTGTTGACATGAAGGATGAATCAAGAGGGCGACCCATCCAGAAAGCCAAGGTCCGTGTAATATTTATATATTTTGTATGAGAAGTGTTTGCATTTTAAGATCAACGTGATTACATTCTCTTGTACTAATTCTGTGACTTGTTGATGTGCCCAGATTGAGATTTTGCTTGGGAAGTCAGACAAGTTTGATGAGCTAATGGCTGCTGCTGCAGAGGAGAGAGAGGCAGCAGAAGCCGAGGGAAACTGAGAGCAGAAAGTGTAAGCTTTTACCAATTCTGTGACTCGTTGATGTGCCCAGATTGAGATTTTGCTTCAGCTTTGGTTTGGTACTAGTGGTGTTTTTCTGCTTCTGAACAGTATCTGTTTAATATATTGGGGGGAGCTGCCGGTTTGAAGGCAGGCCTTGGGGCCGGCCACTGTAGTAGTAACTAAGCGTAATTTGGTTTGGTGTTAAGAGATCGACCTATAGGTATTTTTTGGTAGAACTGATTCTGATATTTTGGCAAAACATAATACTGTAATTTGGTTTGTGTTATAAGCATGCAGTGCCCAACTTCTCCAATTTGTTGACTGGTCAGAAACATGTTCACTGATTAATTTTCCTCTTAGCTAAGCCTCTTGAAATTTTCCACCAATGACTTCGACTTAAATGTTTTACTTTGATTTTTCAATAAGTTAGGATTTGGGGGACACATTTAGAGTTGTTAACGGTATTATTTTTTCATCATATGGCTTGCAGCATTATCGCCACATTGCTTAAGAAAAAATTTTTGAGCTTGTAGGGTGTGAGGTTTAAGATTGAGCTATGATTTTTTTTTTCTCCACGAAGAAGAAAAAGAAAGTAAAGAGAATTTTCATGATTTCAAAACTTATCTATATTGAGATTATGTTTCTATGCAGATATTTGCAATGATCAGGTGATCGTTTGATCTGCAAACTTTCTTTCTTACTGTCATGGTCAATGCATTTGTGCTTAGAAAGTGTAAGGTGTAAGATTGCGCAGCAATCTTACCTCAGAAAGAAAGAAAATGAGAATAGAAGATTTTCAAGTTTACAAACTTTACCTATATACAAGGAGTTATACACAATTTCTCCTATCCAAAAGTTGATCAGTTAGTTCATGGATCTTATTGTGGAATTCATGTGATCCTAATGTATAATTTTGTGTGATCTAATATGCGTGATCTTAATGTATAATTTGTGTGACCTAATATGCCTGCAAACTGTTATTAAGCCTGCAACTTTAATTGTTTTGCCAACTGCTCCTGCCCAACTCAAAAAAAGGTCAATCACAATAACATGCTAATGAAAGTAAGCTTTTTTTTATCAATAAAACTTTGTTCTTCAATTGTGACATTCAAATATGACATATTGGGGGAAATTAAATATTGTTGAAAATTTGAAGACTCTAAGTAAGGCTTATAAGAAAAGGGTGTGAATAGGAACTTCATCATTATTATCCTTTTTAATCGTTTACTGTCCCTGACCCGAAATCATGGATACATGATAGGAGGGCGTATACAAATGTGTTGACATCATGTTTTTAAAGAGACGAACAATTTAGAGATCTAATGAATATATTTTGAATAAATATAGAGCATATCATAAATACATGTAAAGCTCTTTTGTATTATTATTTATTTACTAGTTATTATTATTTATTTTTAATCCTTATACACGTCCAGATACATGTGTTTCTAAATGAAAATGTTTAAATTTATTGAGAATGTTACATAAAAAAAAGTATAACTCATATTAATATTTTAGTATAAATTTATCTTCAAATAATATATACTTTTTTTAGATATTACAATCTTTTGTTGTAAATTTTTGATAAAGAGTAAATTCGCATGAAAAAGTATTGATATACAAGAGAGTTATAAATATTTATTTCATCTTTTTTTTTTTCCCCCAAATAAATCTGATGATGATGTGATCCAACCGTAATTGACGTTGAATTCCTGCTTTTATTGCATAAAAAATGTGATCCAACCGTAATTAACATTGAATTCCTGCTTTTATTACATAAAAATTCTTATAGTCTGGAACAAAATCTTCTCCTCTAATTATATAATTACTCTTCATCCTATATTTGAGTTTTCAGAGAAGAAAAATCTTATGTTTTTTTCTTTTTTTGAACAAAGATTGTAGCCTAAAAAAACAATAAAGTAAAGAAAAGAAGCCAAATTGAATCCTAAAATTCTTCTAATAATGATAATCATCTTAAAATCAGAGGGGAGAAAAGGCCTCCATCTGCATCGATTTCTCATCATCAAATGAATGGGAACATATGGTTGCTTCTGAACCTGTAAACATTTGCATGACCATCTTTTGCACAGATACTATCTCTATCTCAGCTTATCCTATCAGTTCATCGCGCCTTCAGAACGAGCAGCTGATTCAGAAATTCTAGCACTCTGTATGCCTCTATGAGAGACATCAACAACATTTCATGGCAAAATTAGACATGGAAAGAGTTTCTGACCCGTTATGTTGGGACTTTCTCACAAAAGTCATGCAGGTCTCTTCAACCCCCAATGGACAACTTCATGTATCTTGGTACACCTCACTTTTTATTTAGAGAAAACCGTGAGGTAAACCCTCCTGGTGTTTCATTAATAAAAACTTAACGAAACATTCTCAAGACAGAATGGTGCACTTACCTATCACCTTCACACGGTGCTTAGGAAGAGGAGAGAGAATGACGAGGGCTAATAGAGGGGCAACACAAAATCACCCGTTTATTTTTTGTGCATACTTGAAGAATATGTACTAAAATTCATGCTCATGTTTGGAATTTAAAACACTAAGATGACATGGATCAGAGCTAACAAAATAGAATTGCAATTGTAATTGTAATGACCTAAACATCAGATTTAAATTTCAAATCCTTCGTCGACATGATACATTTGATATCAGCTGTCCTAACTTCTCAGAGTAACAAATTCTCAGATGTCTATAATAGAACACTGCAAAGACCACAAATTGGGCAATTTTCAATCTGCCAAACTATTTTGAAACAAACAATTGCCTAATAAAACTCAAGAGTAGTAGCCAGTTTATTCTGTAGACCAAATAAACTAAACATGTTAGGAACTGGAAATCACTACTAATATTAATGTGTGAAAAATAAAACGAGAGTTGAGAAAACAAGTATCGTGCCAGAAGAGAAATACGTCCATGATGTTTCAAACAAAACACGCCAAATTTTTCAAGGATGCTAAATAGCAAAAATACTGTTACAGTTCACCAGCACCAATTTCTTCACAACTCAGGTTTTTTGTTTGAGTTCTTTTACTTCCATTGAAGCTTCAAATTATTTCAGTTCCAAGAAATAACTCTACATGAAAGCAATAAATCATAGGCAACAAAGCATAAAAATATATCTAAAAGTTTCTCTAATAGGTTAACAGGAATGAAGTTGAAACAGTTCAGTTTATTGAAATAGTTGCAGTTGGGACACAGTATGATGAATAGGCAACGGTTGGTTGTGCTTTTGAAATAGTGGATGAAAAAGTCGAACCTTTTCCAAATGCAGAGTCTGCATTTCTATCAATCGCGAGGCCTGAAAAAAAAAACTTAAACAAGTCACACTTCAAATGTTGAATCGAAAAGAAAAAAGAAACGTTTGACTCAGACACCAGATCTGTGACCTGCTTCCTATCACTCATCCGAGGGGTCAGTGTGGAACAAAGAGACTTACCTGCAACAGGATACTGGTGTATTGAACTCATCACTGGGAGGAAACAGAGGTATGAAGCCGAGTCATCAAAGAGATTAAGCTGTGATTAGAGATGTGAGAAGAAAGGTTCAAGGGAAAGTAGCAGAATATCTAGCAAAGTCATGGCCACAACCATGATAGAGGGGAAGTCAGTGTTACTAGCCTGTAGGTGAAACATAAGAGGGAACTTTGCAACTGTCAATGCCAAGACAAGACGGGTGGCCTGCAAGCCTTCAGGTCTCAATCTCAGTCTATACAAGGAAGATCATGCAGTCTACAGGTTTCCTCCAGCGGCAACCTATGTTGCACGGACACGGCAATGTTGAAATGGATACGACACGTAGACACGTGTCAAATTCTTAAGAATACACATGACACGTGTCCGACACGCATGTTGGACACGTTTAAGACACGACACGGCTCCATGATAGAAGCGTCCGTGCTACATAGGCGGCAACGGCATCGACTAGTGTTGCCTAAGTTTCGAGATATTGTTTTTTTCAACTTTGTTTCTCCATTATCCTCAGTTAGCTTACTGCTTATGCAGCTGGCCTTTAGGCCCCAAACAGTTTATGGACCAACGGTAGAAGGCACAGAAAGGGACACATAGATCTCGTCACAGATGATCCTCTCAAACATAACCCCTGATTTACTAGCCCATCAAACATTCATAAAACATAAAGTAAATTTAAAAGAAAAACTTGGGAAATAATTTGGTACTCGCTGCTCGCCTGAAGGCAAACATTTGTTCTTTGCCAGATAACAAAGACACTGTCTCAGCAGGGGCAGGTCCTGAACCAATACTACCGGCTGCTAGAACTTCTCGTCTTAGTTTGCTACTTTCTGCCTCAGTTTCAAACTGAAAACTGCACAACACAACACAGTAGCCATAATATATCAATTCTGACAGTTACAGCAAGACACACATTTTGTTGACTGGCCAACATCTTTCATAATGTGAAAATTCCTTTAATGATTGCATGCATAAGCAAGCTCCTGAATTGACTTGAAACTTGATGTTTACCTCTCCAAGTCAGAAAGTGTTCCCTCTCCAATTCCTTGAAATATATCATCAACTGAAGCAGCAGCTAGGCAGACAAGGCAGCAATGGTGATTGTACAACTCATCAATAAGGGTGATGAACCTCCGCGCCTGAAATGTGAAAACCATGAACACCCGGGATAACATAGAAATTTCTAAACAGTTCGAACCAACACAAGAAATAAGATAAAGAAGAGAGATGTTAATATCGTTTAATTTAGAGTGAGAATTCTATGAACCCTTTCCTTCACGCTTGCCTTGATCTTTAGAAGGCCAGCACAGACCATTGAATTTACAGAGAAATGCTTACTATTATTATTTGCAGGCTCTATTACCCCCTTACAGAATATCCAGACTATTGATAGCCTCACCATTGAAACTTGATAGGACATTCTTAATATTCTCCAGCATAAACAAATGTCAATCCAATTTCTGATATTAACGCAGAAACATCATTGCAATGAAGAAATGCTAAGTTAGTACTTTGTATCTAGCAGGAAGAACGAAAACAAAGAAAATGAGGATACCTTGTCACGAATATTTGATACAAGAACCATGTGAAAAATCCTAGATACTACAATATAATCATGTTCTAACTATGACATCAAATACTACTAGAACTCTAGCTACTCCAAATAGTATTTCTATATATACTATACCTATTATATCTAACAAGTCATTTACCAATTCTATTTACATCAACTCCAATTAATGTAGGAAAAGATTAAGGTGGTGATTGCATCACATTTGAAACTTTATGGGGATTTTATGCTAATCTAAATACATCTAAGGTGGTTGTAAACTTGTAATTTACCATTTTGTTTTGCAGAGAACTTAAATATTGTACTCCTACAATTTATTTATAAAGATGTTGAGCATAACAAAATAGTGTCAATCTTAAAATAATTGTTACATATTATGTGAATTCATGGTATTTATAGATAATAAGAACTACAGTGATGTTTGGTTGACCAAGAAGAAAGAAGTCATTATGATTGCAAAGAAAAATAGGAGATATGGACATTTAGTTTCCTACTAAAGGGAGTTAATATTATGCTCAAATTTTAAACAAGGAAAATATCATAAATTACTTTTGGTTCCTAATAATAGAAAAAGAAATAGATAGAGGGGTAAAAGAATTTCTTTTAAGGGGTAAAGATGGCTGCCATGCATGACTCATGCATTACAACACTAGATAAATAATATTAAAATAGCACAGAGACATTAGTTTGATTGTAAAAACTGTTATGCATCTTTCCATGCTTATGTACATTAACTCATTGATGTGTAGTACATGCATGTACAAGAGCACATTCATAAGCATTAGAATCCATCACGAATACAGAAATATGCATGCATGTAGGTAAAACTCAAGGATAGGAGTTAATTAATCTAAATTTATTCATACATGTTTGATTGTCTTTATAGTGTAATATAGAAAACAAAGTAAACTTCACTCACCTCATGAAAATGAAACCTCCTTCAGTGTTTAACAATGCCTCCTGTGGCAGAATAAAACATGTCCATTAGCATTGTTTTTTTTCTGCACAATGCATAATTCAACCTTATGTTTGGAACATAACAAGACAGAGCTTTAGACCTCAACCTAATTGTAAAAGTAAAAGCTCATGTCAGTCACTTGCATTAGGATTGATTAATTCAATATGAAAGAAGGAGACGTAGTGATATATTAAATTGACAAGGTCCATTATAAAATGAGATCATCAAAGATTTTATTGTGTAAGCATCAGGTTAACAATGTACTGACGACATACTACTTCCAACATTGCCATACAAATATATTCCCTTTGGAGCTGTAGGTGCAACTAGTTGTGATGTGAAACATGTATAGAGGTGGAAGCAAAAAATAAAATAACTCAAAAATACGTTTCACCAACAAGAAAGATCATTGATAGAAAAACTTTAAACAGTTAATATCAACTATTTTATTTAACATGTGAGTACTTTATCCATATCAAAGGAAGAAACTAATTGTATGATATGATTATTGTAAGTAAAAGATCCTACTATCAAGAAAGAAAATATTGAAGCTACAAAACAATTCAGATTCGCTAGCTTTCTATTTATGTGGACTGAAGATTAGAATAGATAACAGACTAGATGATATATATCAAAACTTGTAATTAAGAATTTGATGTAATAAGAAAAATACTTGAAATGATTGTAAATTTGATCTTAACTTGTTAATTGTTGGTTGATCTTTAAACTCACACAGATGAGAACGTGTACAATCGACGAAAACAGGATCGTCAAGGAGTTGAGGCGCTTATGCAGATAAAGCCGAAGTTATTAGATGCGTAGTGAAAGAGAGAGAGAGATTTGGAGGAAGAAATTTGAAGGGGGGACAGAGAGAAAATAGAGAGATAAATCAATTAAAGCATCCTATTACTAATTGAGTCTGATTAGGGCATCTTATCACTAACAGAATTTAGAATTGAGAAATTCAATAATCAAACTCAATTTGAGAGAGAAGAAAAACTTTTATTGATTGTTGTTCTCAATTGAATATATTGGGTCATTTATATAGGTTACAAAATTGTGCTCTCCAAGTTACAATTGAATTAGAAATATTAATCCTCAAAGAAATCGAAAATCTACAACAACAACTAAGCCATTTATCCCAAGTATTTGTGGTAGCCTACATGAACCAAAAGAGAATTACGCCAGATCTGGCACATGGATCAGCTTTCTCCACTCATTCCTATTGAGCATTATGACTTCATTAAGACCTTTAGCCTCTATATCTTGTCTTATCACCTCCATTCATGTTTTCTTCGATCTTCCCTGCGCTCTTTTAACTTGCCCTAATTTGATACGCTCTACTCGACGGACTGGCGCATCTGTAAGTCTATGTCGCACATGATCAAACCATCATAGGCGATTTTCTCTCATCTTCTCTTCTATTGGGGCTACGCCTATCTTAGTACGAATATCCCCATTTCTCACCTTATCTCTCATCGTATTCTTTTATATGTTCCCTACAAAATACAATCAAATATATCCGAGTAGCATTATTTATATACAAATAATAGATAAATAGGAGTATGAAAATATGGTTAAAATTATGCTCATCAAATAACCCCACTTATCTTTTATTAGTCATCGAGCAAAACTAATAAAAAGAAAATTAAACACAAACAAATAGAAAAATTAAACTATTCTAACTCACTTTCGTAAGAATCACGGTTGCACTTAACACGTACAATAAGCCATTAAACCCCTAAGTTACCCCTAGAGGACGAGTTTTATCTCGTGAAGGTTTTCAGTGGATTACACCCACAAAATTCATAAAAGAATGAGAATAAGAAATAAACAAAAGTAAAATAAGGATAACTGAAAATCAAGAAAAAAATTATTTTTTTATCTACTCAAGTTAACCAGTTAGTAAGATCACAAGTTTCCAAGAGTTTCATTTTCAAGTACGGCCTCAATTCAAGAAATCATATTGGCTATAAAATAAAGTCTCAAATCTAAAATTTTATACCACTTGTTCTAAGTTTCAGATTTTATGCATCCCATGATCGTGATGTAGTTCTTAAGCTTAGAAATATTTAACTACAAATTTCATACTTGTTTTTGTGATAACAAAAAAAAATTCTTCTTTTTCCTTTTTTTCAAGACTTTTTAACTATCTTTCCTATAGATACTGAAACTTTCTGAGTCCAAGGCACCTAACTAATTGATAATCAAATATATTATATTTTTATGGTGTCTTGTCCTATTATGCTTTCTCAGCTACCCCTGTAGCGAACTTTGGACCAATGCTCCCAAACCAGATGATCTTAGAGTAATAAGTATAAAAATACTCTGACACACTTAATTACTCAAGTAATTGAGGCCACAAGACAAGACTTATTAATAATAATATTTTACCATATAATTTTTTTTGGATATATATATATATATAGTATTCTAGTTGTAATCAATACCCCAGGCCTATGAACTAATAGTGTAAGTGCTATTGGATCTATAATCACTTAGACTAAGTTTAGATGGCATGTCTGTTTTAGATTCTAATCTTTATTTTAAGACTTTATGACTCTTTCATCTTGATTTCACCATTAAAAATCACTCATAGATGCTAAATCACTCACATACTAGCTAACCATTTGCAGAAAATTATCATTTTTTTCATTTCTTTTGAAGATTTATAAAGAAAAAAAATAAAGAAAGAAAAGAAGACAAAACACCCTAAAAGCACAAAAAGACTCCTAAAAGAAAAGAAATATGCGAATCTCCCACACCTAAACTTTGTCATGTCTTCATGCACACAAATGAATACAGAGATAAAAATAATATAGCATGTAATTTACACATCTAAAACATGCACACTATCATGCTAATCATGCAATCTAAGCATACAAAAGACATAAAAATGTAAACAGTATGCTAGAATTAGAAATACTCACAGTGCACTAGAAAATCAAGCTGTCAAAGCAGCAAAAATGCTCCCTATGTGTGGCGGATGCCTTCTTCCTTATCCTGTATCACTTGTAATAAACTCGACACATAGGTTAGAGAAAAAGATGAATAAAAGACTCACTAAAACTGACTCAACTAAGTAAAAGAGAAATAAAAGAGACTCAAAACTAAAAGAAAAATAAAATAAATATATACATATATACAACTTTACATCTCCACTATACCTAGATATTTCTACGTCTATTCCCTCGAGCTCACTCCTCGAACTCACTCCCATCATTCCATTGGTTCTCTTTAAAGAACATATTGGAGATAGTAATTTTTTTGTCATCTTTAATTTCATCCTCTCCAACTTATTCTTCACTTTCCTCCATCTCCTCCTTTTTTCTTCTCACACCTTTTTCTCATAAATTTATCATTATCACACAACATAATTAGAGTTCCCACAATATGATTGCCTATGAATTTAAGCTCATCCTCAAACACCACCTCAAAAGTTAGATCAACAATTTTTTTTGGAGGTGTGCAACTAACCAAAGCATTCCTAACTTATTCAGTCAAACACATGGGTTTGTCTTCAAATAGGTTTTCAAACCTTTAATCAATTAGAGATTTTTGAATCATGTTTTCAAAAACTTGATCATTGGTTGGCTCATCGAAAGTGAAGATATTCAAATCGAGTTTTCTTTTCTCAAAGGGAACTCTAAATTCGATATTCTCAATATATGTTTTCTCACCACTATGATCACTCTTCAGCAAAAAACTTAAGAAACAAAGGCTCATTATCCATATAGGCATCCTCGAATATCTAATCAGTGTGCTCCATTTTCTCCATATGAGTGGATAATATATTATGCTCCTCAATACTTGTCTTTTCACAGAAGTTAGAAAATTCATCCTCAAAATTTTCAAGCAAAAGTTCATGATTATCACATTCATCTTCACAATAAGATTCAACTGACTCCACATGAGGTGTATGTGTAACCAAATAATTTCTAATCACTTCATTCAGACACTGACGATCACTATCAAGTTTGTACACTTCATGCATATTCACAACTCCCTCAACAGGCTTCTCATGTTCAAGCTCTTCAATACAATTCAAATTAAACGATGGAGTGGACTCGAAGGGCATCTCGATGGAATGAGTAGACACGTCAATATGATCATCGATTTGCTCGTCAGATCTCAAATTTTTAAACTTTTTTGCCTCATGAAAATAAATGTGCTCTAGCATTGAAGGTTTTGGCTTAGGAACAGATTGAGTGGATAAGGAATTCTTCACTTGCCTACTAACTATCTCATTTGCTGTCCTATTTAGATGGGCCAAGTGTTGAACATTGTTACTGAGTTTTTCTTGTGAAAGTTGTAGAATCACCTAGAGGGGGGGTGAATAGGTGATGGCTAATCTAAAGGTCACTTAATGCCAAATAATGCGGAATTAAAAATTATTATGACTTAAACAAACTATTTAAACTAAACACTACTTATAACATAAGAGTGTAGCCGAATTCCCCGTGAAAGGCTCTGAACTAACTCCTCTAGATTCCCCTAGATAAGGGTTGAGGTGCCGCGTTGGCTCTCTTGGTTAAATACAAGTGTTAGCAAATAACCCAAGCATGTATATCAATTAAGCACAATATGAATATCAAGCATGTAAGGATAAGCACAATAAAAACATGCAAGATATAAACAAAGAGACAAAGAGAGAGAGAGAGAGTGAGCAATCGCAAACACAAGGGATTTGTTTCGAGGTTCGAGCACACTTGCTCTACATCCCCGCCTTCAACACATGAAGGATTTCCACTATAATCGATCCCACCGGATCACTCCTCGGTGCCGCAACACCTACAACGAGTTCCCACTAGAACTCCTTGGACTCTCTCTAGTCCGTACACACCGCAAGCCAACTGGCTCGCCGAGGCCGCACCTCAAACAAAGAGTTCGCACCCGAACTCGAAACACCGAGTCCCCACTAGGACCTGAAATAATGCGAACACACACGTCTGCCTCCTCAAAGAAACAAAGATGAACTTTGGTGATTACAACTCTTGATCACCTAAAATCCTCTCACAACAAACTCCTATAGGTAGATATAGCAATGGAAAGCTCAAGTGTTTGGTGAGAAAACAAGGAAAGAGATAGTGGAAGAAAACTCAAAAAGATCACTTCTAAACACTCTTGATAAAACTCTCCTTTTGATTGGAAATATTTGCTCTAAAACAAGTGGAGAAAACCTCTTAAAAGAGTTGGGAAAACTGGTGAAAAATCCACTTCAAAATCTTAATCAAAACAGCCCTCAAATGGCCCAATTTGTAGGGCTCTAAAAACTAGCCGTTGGAGGCCTGACAGAACTGTCGGTCGACCGCCCGGTCGACCG
>JAVJIF010031236.1:0-147118 GCA_038442645.1 Agave tequilana
GGATGTTTTCTCATCTGGTGCCCTAAAACCATCTGGTTGGGAGTCATCGGTTAAAGGTCGCTACATGAGTGAACTAGAAAGCCTAAGAAACTAAGGGAAGAAAAAAGCAGAAAAAAAGAAAAATATATATATATAGATAAATAAATGGCTTGATGGTTGGAGTTGAAATCCCAGAAATTTTCACAGAGCACGGTGTGCATATTATCTAGGTTTTATGAAAGATAAAGTATTCAATCCAATTGAATTCTTACCTTAATTAAAGACAAGATCTTGCATGGATACTAAGTTTAAGAAAGAATAATTATAGGTGGACTTATGATCTAGGATCACTTATATTTTTGCAAAAAATAGTTCGTAAACATGTCTCTTATTCAAAATGCGTTTTCGAAAATACTAACATTTGTCTTCTTTCTTTATGGATTTTGTGGGTGTAATCCGCTGAAAACCCTCAGGAGACAACACTCCTCCTCTAGGGTAACCTAGAGGTTTAACGGCTTGTTGCACATGCTCAGTGCAATCGCGTCACCTGCGAAAGTGGTGTGTAATAAATGTAGTAGGATTTTATTTTCTTTTCTTTGTTTTTGCTCGGGACGAGCAAAAGAATAAGTGTGGGGGTGTGATTAGTACTCAATATTGCATATTTTACATCATAACTCCCATGCATAATACAAATAAATAAGTGATTTTTACTCCTCTTCTCTACTTATTTGCAGGTACACAATTAATGGAGAGATATTCAAATAATCACTTAATTAACACTAATTAAGTGATTAATTAAAAGATAAAGGATAAAGCCAAATCTCAATCCAGATCTAGAGAGATCCTCGCAACAAACCAAGATTCTAACCATACCACGTGGCCAAACTAACTTGCAACAACCTGTACCAGAAAAATCTGGATCAACGGCCAGGATCAAGCCGCGGGAACGCAAGTGGGCGCGGCAATCTAGGGCCGTTAGATCCCCGGATTTTGTGGCAACAAAACATCGTCTGGAAGCTCCCATTTCTCCTATAAATACCCCATGAAGACCTGCGAGCTAAGGGTGATCAGAGAAGAGAGGAGATTAGTTTTAGGTGTTGTAATTTCATTTTTCTCTAGGTTTGTTCTTTAGTTCCCTCTTCTTCTCTATCCCTAGATTTCATTACAAAGAGAGTGATTGTGAGGGAGAGAGCTGTGTAATCAAGGGTGACAACTTGAAGCTATGCAAGGATTGATCCATCCTCCATTCCTCTACTTGAGTTTGATTCTAGTTTCTTGTGCTTTCTTTACTTGCTTATTACTTGCTTTGTTTAGTTCTTGCAATCTAATTCAAGCTTTGTTTTAGTTCTTTAATGGCTTCTTGTAGCTAGATTTTCATTCCATGTACTAGTTTACCACTAGCTTAGCCACTTCACTACTCATGGGTGATTGCTTTTGTTAATCTTGCAAGTGTATGATCTTCTCTTCTCCGATGGTTAAACCACCATCTTGCAAATGAGAAGGTAATTAGGTCAACATGTGAGAGGAATTCTAAGCCTATGGAGTGACAACATTAGGCAAAGCTTTCATTATCAAGGAGATTGGTAAGCTTTGGCAAGCTAGCAAGGTAATCTAGTCTTGAATCGCTTTCTTTAAGTTTCTTGTTTTTCTTGTGAATACCACAACCAATTCTTGATTTCTTTTCCAACGACTTCCACATGAACATATCCATCTTCTTTTAGTTTCTTTTGCATCACTAAGTTTATAATCAAGAGAAGAATACTCGTTTGTTCACTTCACTACCTAACGTTTTAAAGCTTCTATCGCGAGCTCTCCCTGAGATCCGACTCGGTAAGCCCTAGGCTATAGCGGAGACAAGAAAGGGTACATCAAAATACATTTCTATACACATAATAAGTACACCTTTTACGTCTAATCAAATGTCAACAGGCTCGAAATTGAGACTTGTCTTTTGTAAATGTCAACAAGCTCGAAATTGAGACTTGGTTGTCCGTGGTTCAGAGGTCGTAATGACATAACCATTGAGGACGCCACCAAGCTCAAGGTTGGTGATACTTGTCTTTTGTAAATGTCAACAGTATCGAGACCTGTCTTTTGTAAATGTCAACAGGCTCAAGGTGAGACTTGTCTTTTGTAAATGTCAACAAGCTCGAAATTGAGACTTGGCTGTCTGCTGGTTCAGAGGTCGCAATGACATAACCGATTGAGACGCCACCAAGCTCAAGTTGGTGATACTTATCTTTGTAAATGTCAACAAGTATCGAGACCTGTCTTTTGTAAATGTCAACAGGCTCAAGGTTGAGACTTGTCTTTTGTAAATGTCAACAAGCTCAAATTGAGACTGGCTGTCTGCTGGTTCAGAGGTCGCAATGACATAACCGATTGAGATGCCACCAAGCTTAAGGTTGGTGATACTTATCTTTTGTAAATGTCAATAAGTATCGAGACCTCTTTTGTAAATGTCAACAGGCTCAAGGTTGAGATGTCTTTTGTAAATGTCAATAAGCTCGAAATTAAGACTTGGTTGTCTGCTGGTTCAGAGGTCGCAATGACATAACCGATGAGACGCCACCAAGCTCAAGGTTGGTGATACTTATCTTTTGTAAATGTCAATAAGTATCGAGACCTGTCTTTTGTAAATGTCAACAGGCTCAAGGTTGAGACTTGTCTTTTGTAAATGTCAACAAGCTCGAAATTAAGACTGGCTGTCTGCTGGTTCAGAGGTCGCAATGACATAACCGATTGAGACGCCACCAAGCTCAAGGTTGGTGATACTTATCTTTTGTAAATGTCAATAAGTATCGAGACCTGTCTTTTGTAAATGTCAATAGGCTCAAGGTTGAGACTTGTCTTTTGTAAATGTCAACAAGCTCAAAATTGAGACTTGGCTGTCTGCTGGTTCAGAGGTCGCAATGACATAACCGATTGAGACGCCACCAAGCTCAAGGTTGGTGATACTTGCCTTTTGTAAATGTCAACAAGTATCGAGACCTGTCTTTTGTAAATGTCAACAGGCTCAGGTTGAGACTTGTCTTTTGTAAATGTTAACAAGCTCGAAATTGAGACTTGGCTGTCTGCTGGTTTAGAGGTCGCAATGACATAACCGATTGAGACGCCACCAAGCTCAAGGTTGGTGATACTTGTCTTTTGTAAATGTCAACAAGTATCGAGACTTGTCTTTTGTAAATGTCAACAGGCTCAAGGTTGAGACTTGTCTTTTGTAAATGTCAACAAGCTCAAAATTGAGACTTGGCTGTCTGCTGGTTCAGAGGTCGCAATGACATAACGATTGAGACGCCACCAAGCTCAAGGTTGGTGATACTTATCTTTTGTAAATGTAATAAGTATCGAGACCTGTCTTTTGTAAATGTCAACAGGCTCAAGGTTGGTAATGAGTTTGGGAAAGGTCTCGTTTTCATGGGAAGAAACAAGGGAATCACTGTCATAGGTTTAATGTTAACGTAACAGCGAAATGCATATGTGGTATTACCATTCTATGGATGAGAATGGTAAGTGATTTGGAGAGCTCGCTTTCATGGGGAGAAACGAGGGAATCACTGTTATAGGTTTAATGTTAACGTAACAGCGAAATGCATATGTGGTCTTACCATTCTATGGATGAGAATTGGTAAGTGATTTTGGAGAGCTCACTTTCACGGGGAGAAACGAGGGAATCACTGTCATAGGTTTAATGTTAACGTAACAGCGAAATGCATATGTGGTCTTACCATTCTATGGATGAGAATTGGTAAGTGATTTTGGAGAGCTCGCTTTCACGAGGAGAAACGAGGGAATCACTGTCATAGGTTTAATGTTAACGTAACAGCGAAATGCATATGTGGTCTTACCATTCTATGGATGAGAATTGGTAAGTGATTTTGGAGAGGGAATCAAATGGGAACAGGTCCCTTAGAATTTTTAGCAAATCCCCAGCTGTCAACGGGTTTGATATGCCTTTACCAACTACCGTTTGAATTGGGCTAGCCATGCTATTCCCCTCAGCATGATGAGTTGTCGAGGACTTATGTTGGGCTTAAAGACCAGCCATTTCCTCTATCCTTAATCGTTAAGGATATTGGATCATCTGGTTAGCGTATGTGTAACCTTGATTCTCCTTTGAGACAACCAGTATACGGCCAGATTCCTACTGGTTTATGGTTGTGTGAACTCGCTTGGAGGAAGAGAAAGGCTCTCTTTGCATGTACCTTGGACATAAAGGTCTTAATCAGAGGTGTAATGTTAACTTGATCATGAGAAGGATCCTTAATTAAGGATAATACTTCTTTAAGAACTTGCCATTGATCGGCATCATGAGTAAATCACCATCTGAAGTCATAAGACAGTATGCTCCGTTTGAATAGACTGTTTCTATTACAAACGGTCCTTCCCATTTAGGCTGAAATTTGTCTTTAGTCTTGTGCGTCATAATCATTGGTCGTCTGACGGCTAAAACCAAGTCTCCTTTCTGGAAGACTCTTTGTTTGACCTTCTTATTGAAGGCTTTTGAGATTCGAGCTTGATACAACTCGATATGCTGCTGAGCTTGTAGCCGCTTCTCATCTAGAGCTTCGAGCTCTTGAAGACGCAGTCGATCATTGTCCTCTGATGTGATCTTAGTGGTCAGAGCAACTCGTAATGACAACATCTGGATTTTCAAAGGTATGACTGCTTCACACCCGTACACCAGGGAAAAGGCGTATTGCCTGTCGGTGTCCGAACCGTGGTTCGGTATGCCCAAAGACATTCACCAAGCTTTTCTTCCCAATCTCGCTTATTCGAGGAGACGAACTTCTTGAGTAGCTTGATGATCGTTTTGTTGAATGCTTCCGCCAAGCCGTTAGCGGCGGGGTTATAGGCAGTCGATGCCACATTCTGAATTCGGTATTTATCGCAGAATCGATAGAATACCTGATTTATGAATTGGGGGCCATTGTCATGGATTATCCACCTAGGGACACCAAATCGATGAATGACATGGTGTTTGATGAAATTAACCACATTAGAGGTTTTGACTTCAACCAGTGGTATGGCTTCTGCCCACTTTGAAAAGTAATCGGTTATTGCCTGGATAAACCGGTGACTTCTTGTCGGAGAGGGGCTAATCGGCCCTACGACGTCTATTTCCCATGCTTCAAATGGCCATCAAGCAACAGTCGGGTGGAGCAACTCTGAGGGCTGGTGTATGAAGTCCGCATGAATCTGGCATGCTTTACACCTTCGTGCATATTGGATGGCATCGGCTATCATGGTCGGCCAATAGTATCCAAGCCTATGCAACCTATCGTTTAGTTTTGGACCTGGCTGATGAGCTCCACAAATGCCGTCGTGTGCTTCTTTAAGCACTTCCTGTGCCTCTGAATTGGAAAGGCAACGGAGGAGGACACCGTCATATGAACGACGGTAAAGTGTCTTCAGAGTTGGATCGTAGTAAAACGGAGAGACCTTCGTCTGATAGATGCCGCTTCTTTAGGATTGTCTGGCAGCAGACCATGTAAAGCATAGTCGATGAGAGGAAATCGCCAATCTCTCGGCTCAAGATCCGTGGAGACATTATAGACTTCTCGGGTTCTTAACATATGCTTAGAGCATACAAGATGTCGAGTTGCCACTGTGAGGTGATACTCGGTGTCGACCGGTAAGGCTAATGTTGTTGCTAATGCAGCAAGAGCGTCCTCCTTGGTATTTTGAGATCGAGATACGTGCCCGATGTAGAAGCCTTCGAACAGATTAGCCAATTCGATGGCTGTATGGTAATAAGGCATCAAATCCTCGTGGCGAACTTCATATTCGCCTTTATCCTGATTGATAATCAGTTTGGAATCGCCATAAGCTTCAAGGCGTACCCCCATTCTATGGGCGAGCTGAAGACCAATGAGCAGAGCATTATATTCTGCTACATTGTTGGGCATGACTCTGTCAGAGAAAATGCTCTGCGAAGGACGTGATTTTGTGGAGAGATAAACACAACCCCCACTTCGGCAATGATCTTGCCTTTAGGGCCTATTCGTGATGCTCCATCGAAGAACATCTGCCACACTTCCTCTTCTGAGGTTGCGTTAGACTCGAAGACTTTATCTGGAATATCTTCGTGAAGTTTTGAGTGTTCCGGAACTGGATGAACGGCCAAGAACTCTGCAAGGGCCTGGCCTTTAACCGCCTTTTGTGGGTAAAGATCATGTCGTATTGAGACAAAAGGAGCGCCCATTTAGCTAATCTCGAATTCAATGATCCTGGCTTCGTCATGAGAAGATGCAAAGGATTTACCCTGGAGATGACATGTATGGTTTGGCCGACCAAATAATGTCGTGTCTTCTGAACAGTAAAGACAAGAGCTAAGCACTCCTCTCGATAGGATTATAACGAGATTCCGCCCCTATGAGAGTCCTGCTCAGATAATAAATGGCCTGCTCGTGACCATTGTCGTCCTTTTGAGCGAGGAGGGCACCAAGAGAATGGTCCAGAGCTTTCGCATAAAGTAAGATTGACTTTCCTGATGTAGGGGCCACTAAGACTGGAGGCTTCGTGAGGTATCTCTTGATGTCTTCATAAGCTTCTTGACAAGCTTGATCCCATATAAAGGAGGCACCTTTTTTCATAAGTCGGGTGAACGGTTGACAGCGGCCTGAGAGATTTACGATGAATCTTCTGATATAAGCCAGTCTACCCTGCAAGCCTCTGAGCTCTTTGAGGTTCCTCGGTGGATGCATGTTCTGAATGGCTTTGACTTTGTCTGGGTCAAGATGAATCCCTTTTGACGTAACGATAAACCCAAGGAACTTGCCACTTGACACTCCCAAGAAGGATTTTGTCGGATTCATTTTCAGTTGATGAGCCCGCATTATGTCGAACATCGTTCTCAGATCGCGAAGATGGTCATCCTTATTGCGGCTTTTGACAGCAATGTCGTCGACATAGCATTCCACCGTTTTTCGAAGATGGTCGCGGAAGATTGTACTCATTGCCCGCTGATAGGTTGCTCCGGCATTCTTTAGCCCGAAGGGCATCACGGTGTAGCAGTATACCCCTAAAGGTGTTCGGAACGAAGTATGCTTTTCGTCGTCAGGATACATTTAATCTGATTGTACCCTGAAAAGCCGTCCATAAAAGACATTCTTTCGAATCCACAAGTATTGTCAATCATGACATCGGTGATGGGCAGTGGGAATTCGTCTTTAGGACAAGCCGTATTGAGATCACGGTAGTCGATGCAGATCCGTATTTTCCCATTCTTCTTGAGGACTGGAACGATATTAGCAACCAAATCTGGATGCTGTTCCTCCCGAATGAAGCCACATGCAATGAGTTTATGGACTTCGGCTTCAATAGCTACCATAATGTTCGGGCGAAACCAACGTTGTTGCTGCTTGACTGGCTTGGCGTCGGGCTTGATGTTCAAACGGTGCATGGCTATTTGCGGATCGAGTCCGGGCATGTCTTCGTAGTTCCATGCGAAGACGTCTATATACTCATTTACGAGTATTATCAATTCTTTCTTTTCTGTAAGTATAAAGATGGCTTAGGGTGGTCTTGACTACCCACATTGACATGCATCACCTTATCATCAGTAGGTGGTTCGCGCAGTTCGAATCTTTTTTCCCATTGGAGATCTAATTGCTGGGCCCATGGTTCCTCATCAGTAGCTTCTGCAGGCTCTAATTGATTGCTCGAAATCATATTAACGGTGAGGTTTCGAACATTATTCCCACACTGACGTCTGAGTCCACTCGGAGGATGAGGCTGAATGTGATGGAATTGGTTCATCGTCTGTGAATTGAATCGTTGCTGACGATGTAGGTGTAACATATCCCAACCCCCTACGAGTACTATCACAGTAATTTTCAGGCTTCCCTTTAGGCACAAAGTTCCGCATCAAACCGCGCCTTCCTTTTCAAAATTCAGGCCTTCCCCATGCTTTAGGTCGTATCCCATTTTCTTCATAATATGGCGCGCAGGTTGCACGTAATGAAAGAATTGTGGAGTGTTTGAGTTTGAACTTGAATCTGCAGTCATGGGTCCCCGTGGTTGGGTTCTACCGAAAATTATCAGTAACTGACCTTCTATGGATGGCGGGATCACCAAAATGGCTCCTTCTGCGGATTCCATGGGCGTACTGGACGCACTTGGCTTTTGTAAAGGCATGTGCAGAGAGCTATCCGTAATGGATTCAAACCGCCAAACACTCGCAGGATAATCGAAAGAATATTATCATTAATTACCCATTCACCTTCATCTTCAGAAGGAGTATTACATTTGGGATTATTAAGACATGCTATAATTGGTTCACCAATCAGAATGGCTGGCATGCCTGCTTCGGATTTCGAATCCGCCTCATTGCCACTTTCATCATCATCTGGCAATGGTTCTTTGGATGCTTCACCAGTCTCTTGATACAGGAGAGCGTCAGTGAAGTAATTCTCCACCCCTTTGAATGGTTGCTTCTCAGCGAAGATAGTTCGTACTGTCGCGTCATCCTCAACATATTTGAAGCATTGGTGCAGAGTAGAGGGAACGATCCAGTTGGCGTGGATCCACGGTCATCCTAGCAGCAGGTTATATGACGTGTCGGCGTCAATGACATAGCATGTCACTTCTAACTTCAGGCTCCCGATTCGCAACGGAATCGAATCTTTCCAAGTGGATGACTACTCCCGGCATTGAAACCATATATTGTAGTGGTGATTGCGGACAACCTATACAGTGGTATACCGAGGAAGTAAAGTAACCTTTGGGGATGATGCTTAGTGCGGACCCCGGGTCGACTTGTACTCTTTCAATGCACGTTGAACCGATATATCCGGTGTAGTACAGAGGTTGATCGTGCTTGTTATCTTTGAGAAACATATCTTCCGCTGTGAAGGTAATAGCGGGCACCTTTGATTGTACGTGATGACATTCTGGGCAAGAAACTGAGCGTCATTGTTAGGGATTTCTGGCATATATGTCATGAATGATTCTGAATTAGCCAGGGCATCCCTAAGTGCTTCTCTTGTCTCTTTTGAGAGACGAAGGAGCTCGTGTATTGTGTTGGCCCAAGAGGTTACACTCTCCATTTGTCTTTTGGTTTTGATGATGACAAACCAAATATGAGCTATTTGGTACTAACAAGTTTGTTCAGATGAGTTTCAGGTTTTGTACCATGTTTAGAGACCATTCGCTTAGCTATTGCAAGAACTTCTAAGTTCCACAAAGCAAGGAAGGCAAATTGCACATCAAGGAAGGATCATAGAAGAGAAGGCACTAGAAAGGCATTGGATGGCTCAAAGACTTGAAGATAGCTCAAGAAGTCTTCATGTAATTTGTTTTTCAGCTTATAGTATGTTAAAGAATAGTGGATAGGTTTGAAGCTCTATCACACACGTTTTTGCGCACATGCTCATTCCAAAATAATTTCTTATAAATTATACAAAAATATTTTGCATACAAGTTTTTGCCTACAAATACATCTTTATATTTAATTCTATTCCCTGTTCAAAAGTATTTTTGTTAAAATCAAAATCCTCTTTATTTTCTTTCCAAAAATGATTATTGACCTGATCCGGTCGACCGGGACAGTCGACCGAGTCTGTGTCAGTCTGGTCCGGTCGACGGGACCAGTCGACCGCAGTTCTGGCAGATGCACGTATCAGTGTGCATGTCTGCAGTCGACGGGGCGGTCGACCGAGATATTGTTTTTGCTCACAGGTTTTCTCAGTCGACCGGGTCGGTCGACCGCTAGCCTATAACGGTCGAATTTTTGATCTACCGGTCGACCGGCCCAGTCGACCGATGTGTCCGTTGAACAGTAACGGGCAGATTTTAAGTGAGCTGTTTATTTTTGTCTTTTGTGTTTAAAAATTCGTTTAAGGATATATTTTGATCTAATTACCTCCTAAACATCAGTAATTATGTTTTATCCCTAAACCCTAGCCCTCTCCTATAAATAGGGGTGTTTGGGGAGAGATTTGTTACAACAATTATTTGCTAGAAAATTCAAAAGTTTAAGGCTTTCAAAAGAGACTGTTTCTTGGTTTTTGTGCTGAATTTCTCACTGATTTTCTGAAGGGTTTTCAAATACTCTCTGATTTAATTTTCTTTCTTCACTTACAACAAGAGCTTCATTCCTACTCAATATTCTCTAAGGACCTTTGTAAGGGAAGAGATATTTGAAAGAGAGAGTTTGTGGTCTTTTGACTACCAAGGAAATTACTTGTACTTGAGATTGTAGGAGTTGAGTACTCCATTGTATTTGAGATCTTTGTGATAGTGGAAGTGGTCGGAATCCTTCTGGGGAAGGCGGGGAGTAGAGCTGGGTGCTCGAACCTCGATAACATATCCTTGTGTTTGCGATTGGTTTACTTTTCTTGTTCTTACACTCCTTACTCTACTTTGCTTGCACTTATTAATTGCTCATCATATTCATTGTCATACTTAATTGCTTACATTCATCTTGTGATTCTTGATTGGTGATTGTTGTAGCTTTAAATTTTAAATTGCCCTTTGATTAGCATCATTACCTATTCACCCCCCTCTAGGTGATTTTCAATTGGTATCAGAGCTTGGACTCTAGGTTTGGCTTAACATCCATAGAGAGATCCTTAAAACTTGCTAATCAACATTTTCATTTCATTCATTCATCACTAGTAAACATGGCCGACAACATTAAATCCCCACCTAAATTTGATGGACTCAATTTCCCAATTTGGAAGGTTAGGATGACTATTTTTTGCAATCTTTGGGTAGCTTAGTAGCCAAGTCCTTGACCAAACCCTATGAAGCACCCGATGGTGATGAGAGCACTTGTACCGACCTTGACTTTAAACTATATGAGGCTAACTCCAAGGCCCAAAACTCCCTATTAACCGCCTTGAATGAGGATGACCTTACACGGGTAATTCATTGCCAATCCGCCTATGAGATTTGGCAACACTTATTGGTCACACACGAGGGGACTTCTCAAGTCAAGAGAGCTAAGATAGATCTCTTGAGGTCCCAATATGAGTCATTTAAAATGCTTGATGATGAGTCTATTGATAGTATGGCTACAAGATTTACTAAAATCACTAATGGTCTTTCTTCCTTAGGTGATGACATCTCCAACGATCAAAAGGTGCGGAAAGTAATTCGGGCTCTTTCTTCATCATGGGAGATCAAGGCCACCACCTTGAAGGAGTTGAACGACAAGGACGAGATGGACCTCATTAGTCTCATTGGGAACCTAAAGACCCATGAGATGGAGAAGAAGGCAAGAGAAGAGGCCACTACTTCAAAGAAGAAATCCATAGCCTTCAAGACTTCATCCACCAATGATGACGATGAAGTTGACGAAGAAGAAGATGAGGAGCTTACTCTACTTGTTCGCAACGTCAAGAGGATGTACCGGAAGAACAAGCTCAACTTCCGGAGAAAATTTGAAGGCAAAGAGGAGCGGAGGATTATATGCTACAATTGCCGCAAACCCGGACATATCATGGCGGATTGTCCGGAGTTCAAGAAGAAAATGACTTCCTCCTTCAAGCCAAAGAAGCCGGAGGAAAAGAAAGCTTACAAAGCTACGTGGGATTCGGAAAGCGAGTCCGAAGAGGAGGTGGATCAAGCTAATATGTGTTTCATGGCAAACACACCCAAGGTAACCCCTCAATCCCTTGATGATGAAGATGATGATGTAAGTAAGGAAGTTCTAGTGCATGCTTTTGTAGAACTTTCTGAAACCTATGATAACAAGAAACTTGAATGCATAAAATTACAAAAAGAAGTTGCTTTTCTTAAGAATCAACTTGCCATTGTTTCTAAAGAAAAAGATGATGTTTCTTCCAATTTCATTTCCATGCAAAAAGAATTTTGTGCCTACAAGAGTTCTTGTAAGGCAAAATCTCCTATTATTGATATAAAAGAAATTTCTTCTTTTAAATCTAAAATAAATGATTTGAAAAAGTTTTAAAGGATTGTGCTTTTAATACCAAGAAACTTGAGAACATGTTTTCTAAAAAGCACACTTCACATGCTAACACTTCACAAGCTAAGAATTCTCATGCTCACACCACCCATGCTAAAGTTTCTCATGCTCACAAATCACACACTCACTATGCTTTTAAATATGGTAGAGTGTATAGATGCACATATTGTGGTAAAAATGGACATTTAGCTAAGTTTTGCTATGATCAACTAAATAGAACAAATAATCTTGTTTGGGTTCATGACACTAACCCTAGAGGACCCAAGAAAATGTGGGTACCAAAATCAAGTCTTAAATTGTTTGATGTAGGTACACACCAAAGCTCCAAGACGTAGGGAGCGGTGGTACCTTGATAGTGGTTGTTCAAGATACATGACATGGGACATCAACAACTTCACAACCCTATCAAGGTACATGGAAGGTGGCACCGTCACCTTCGGGGATGACTCCAAAGGAACTATCATCGGTATAGGTAATATTCAAATTGGTGCATCTCCTATTATTAAGAATGTTGTTTTAGTAGATGGTTTAAAACATAATTTGCTTAGCATTAGTCAACTTTGTGATCGTGGACTTAAGTTGTTTTTGATGATACTTCTTGTAAGATTTTTGATGTTAAATCTGATGTTTGTATTCTCACCGATTTTCGTGATAATAATGTTTATATTATTGACATGCTTAATTTAGATTGTTCTACTAAATGCTTGAATGTTTTTGATGAAAATTCTTGGCTTTGGCATAGAAGACTAGGACATGCATCTTTTGACCATATTTCTAGGATTAATTCAAAGGAATTGGTGAAGGGTATACCTTACTTGAATTTGAGAAAGACCGCATTTGTGGTGCGTGCCAACTTGGGAAACAAACAAGTCTTCCTTTAAACCAATCAAGGATATCATGTCAACTAGGCCTTTAGAATTAATTCATATGGATCTTTTTGGACCAACTAAAACTAAGAGTTTAAATGGAAGTAGATTTACATTTGTTTTGGTTGATGATTTCTCCCGTTTTACTTGGGTTTTCTTTTTGCAACATAAAGATCAAACTTTTTCTCATTTTAAGATTTTTCGAAAAAGAGTTGAAAAAGAAAAAGGTTTTCCGATTTTGAGAATAAGGAGTGATAGAGGTGGTGAGTTTGTTAACCAACTCTTCATGACTTATTGTGATGAAAAGGGAATTAAGCATGAAATGTCTTGTCCTAGAACTCCACAACAAAATGGAGTAGTAGAAAGGAAAAATAGAACACTTCAAGAGATGGCTAGGACAATGATAAGTGAATATGACCTCCCTCAATATTTATGGGCCGAGGCCGTAAACACCGCATGCTATATATCGAATCGTATTTATTTATGCAAAAATTCTTCAAAAACTTCTTTTGAAATGTATCATTCTAGAAAACCAAATGTTGCATATTTTAAAGTTTTTGGATGCAAGTGTTTTGTTTTGAATACTAAGGATAATTTGGGTAAATTTGATGCTAAGGCTTATGAGGCTATCTTTGTTGGATATTCCTCTACTAGCAAAGCATATAGAGTTTTCATTAGATCTTCTCATACCATTGAAGAATCCATGCATGTTAAGTTTGAAGAATCTAATGTGTTTGTTGAGAATGTTGTAGAGTTTGAACCATTAGGTGAAAACATGGAGAAACTATCCTTGAAGGACTCACCCGCGCAAGAAGATAAGCAAGAATCTATAGGTGAAGTTCAAGAGGATAAGGAGGAAAGCACTCAACCGCTTCCTAAAGCTTGGAGATACGCTACAAATCATCCTAAGGAGCTCATCTTAGGTGATGCATCTAAAGGAGTCACAACGCGCTCCAAACTCCATGACCTATGTGGTAACTTTGCTTTCATTTCTCATTGTGAACCAAAAGGCATTCTCGAAGCCGAGACGGACCCATATTGGTTGCTTGCCATGCAAGAGGAACTCAATCAATTTGAGCGCAACCAAGTTTGACACCTTGTTCCTAAGCCCCACGATAGACCAATAATTGGTACTAAGTGGATCTTTAGAAACAAGATGGATGAGTCCAGAAATGTCATTAGGAATAAAGCTAGGTTAGTGGCCCAAGGTACACTCAAGTTGAGGGAATTGACTTTGAGGAGACCTTTGCACCCGTAGCACGGCTTGAATCCATACGGATGACACTAGCTTTTGCATGTTTTAAAAATTTTAAACTTTTTCAAATGGATGTGAAAAGTGCATTTTTGAATGGTTTTATTAATGAAGAAGTTTATGTTTCTCAACCTCCCGGTTTTGTTGATCATGTTCATCCCGATTTTATTTTTAAACTTGATAAAGCTTTGTATGGATTGAAACAAGCTCCAAGAGCTTGGTATGAAAGGCTTTCTAGTTTTCTCATTTCAAATGATTTTATTAAAGGCAAAGTAGACACAACTCTTTTTACTAAGCATGTTGATAATGATATTTTAATTGTGCAAATTTATGTTGATGATATAATTTTTGGATCTACTAATGAGCTTTTATGCAAGGATTTTGAGAAGGTCATGCAACTTGAATTTGAAATGTCTTCAATGGGTGAGCTCAATTTCTTCCTTGGACTCCAAATCAAGCAATTGCAAGACGGAACCTTCATTAACCAAGCCAAGTACGCAAAGGAGCTAGTAAAGAAGTTTGGGCTTGAAGGATCAAAGGCTTGCAACACTCCAATGGCAACTACAACCAAGCTTGATAAGGACGAACAAGGTAAAAATGTTGATATTAAATTATATAGAAGCATGATAGGAAGTCTTTTATATTTGACGGCAAGTAGGCCGGATATCATGTTTAGTGTGTGTCTTTGTGCTAGATTTCAATCGTGTCCTAAAGAGTCTCATCTTATTGCGGTAAAACGCATTATTCGTTATATTAAGGGCACTATTGGAATGGGTCTTTGGTATCCGAAAACTAGAGATTTTCAATGACTAGCTATTCGGATGCCGACTATGCAGGTTGTAGAGTAGATAGAAAGAGTACTAGTGGGACATGTCAATTTCTTGGTAATTGTCTGTTTCATGGTCCTCTAGGAAATAAATTCCGTTGCTCTCTCAACCGCCGAGGCGGAGTATGTTGCCGCGGGGGCTTGTTGTGCACAAGTCCTTTGGATGAAACATACTCTCCTTGATTTTGATTTGCACTTTGATCATATAAAAATATTTTGTGATAATACTAGTACTATACACATGACCAAAAATGCAAATCAACATAGTAAGACCAAGCACATTGAAATTAGATATCACTTTCTTAGAGATCATTTTGAGAAAGGTGATATAGATATTGATTATGTTTCCACGGATTTACAACTAGCCGATATTTTCACTAAACCTCTTGATTTTGCTAGATTTTCGTTTATTTGTGGAGAACTTAATGTTTGTATTATTGAATAGACATGTTTTTCATAACCCTTTTTGATGTATGACAAAAAGGGGGAGAATAAGTTTACATGACAAAAATAAGTTCATTTGGTCTTGGTCCATATGAATTTATATGCTTTAATTTTAAAGATTTGTTTTATAAGTTTTATGTTTATGTATGTATGAGTTTTTGAAGTCATGTATTTTGAGAATCTTGTGTTTTGTCTCAATTCTTTCTATTGGTATCAAGTGCATAAATCTTTGTTTTCAAATGAATTCTGTGTTTTAAGCTTAAGTGTCTTTTTATATAGCATAATTTGAGGGGGAGTTTTCTCCTCCCCTATATTTTTGTTTATAGCCTATTTGTTTTGTCATCATCAAAAAGGGGGAGATTGTTGGCCCAAGAGGTTACACTCTCCATTTGTCTTTTGGTTTGATGATGACAAACCAATATGAGCTATTTGGTACTAACAAGTTTGTTAAGATGAGTTTCAGGTTTTGTACCATGTTTAGAGACCATTCGCTTAGCTATTGCAAGAACTTCTAAGTTCCACAAAGTAAGGAAGGCAAATTGCACATCAAGGAAGGATCATAGAAGAGAAGGCACTAGCAAGGCATTGGATGGCTCAAAGACTTGAAGATAGCTCAAGAAGTCTTCATGTAATTTGTTTTTCAGCTTATAGTATGTTAAAGAATAGTGGATAGGTTTGAAGCTCTATCACACACGTTTTGCGCACATGCTCATTCCAAAATAATTTCTTATAAATTATACAAAATATTTTGCATACAAGTTTTTGCCTACAAATACATCTTTATGTTTAATTCTATTCCCTGTTCAAAAGTATTTTTGTTAAAATCAAAATCCTCTTTATTTTCTTCTCCAAAAATGATTCTTGACTGATCCGGTCGACCGGGACAGTCGAACGAGTCTGTGTCAGTCTGGTCCGGTCGACCGGACCAGTCGACCGCAATTCTGGCAGATGCACGTATCAGTGTGCATGTCTGCCAGTCGACCGGGGCGGTCGACCGAGATATTTTTTTGCTCACAGGTTTCTCAGTCGACTGGGTCGGTCGACCGCTAGCCTATAACGGTCGAATTTTTGATCTACCGGTCGACCGGCCCAGTCGACCGATGTGTCCGTTGAACAGTAACGGGCAGATTTTAAGTGAGCTGTTTATTTTTGTCTTTTGTGTTTAAAAATTCATTAAGGTATATTTTGATCTAATTACCTCCTAAACATCAGTAATTATGTTTTATCCCTAAACCCTAGCCCTCTCCTATAAATAGGGGTGTTTGGGGAGAGATTTGTTACAACAATTATTTGCTAGAAAATTCAAAAGTTTAAGGCTTTCAAAAGAGACTTGTTTCTTGGTTTTTGTGCTGAATTTCTCACTGATTTTCTGAAGGGTTTTCAAATACTCTCTGATTTAATTTCTTTCTTCACTTACAGCAAGAGCTTCATTCTACTCAATATTCTCTAAGGACCTTTGTAAGGGAAGAGATATTTGAAAGAGAGAGTTTGTGGTCTTTTGACTACCAAGGAAATTACTTGTACTTGAGATTGTAGGAGTTGGGTACTCCATTGTATTTGAGATCTTTGTGATAGTGGAAGTGGTCGGAATCCTTCTGGGGAAGGCGGGGAGTAGAGCTGGGTGCTCGAACCTCGATAACATATCCTTGTGTTTGCGATTGGTTTACTTTTCTTGTTCTTACACTCCTACTCTACTTTGCTTGCACTTATTAATTGCTCATCATATTCATTGTCATACTTAATTGCTTGCATTCATCTTGTGATTCTTGATTGGTGATGTTGTAGCTTAAATTTTTAAATTGCCCTTTGATTAGCATCATCACCTATTCACCCCCCCTAGGTGATTTTCATATTGTAATACGAGCTGGGATACTAGCCAGCTGAGCCAATATGTCAAAACGAAAGGGCATGTCAAGCCCTGGTCCTGAAGGCTTCTTCAGGACTTGGTCGAATCGGACCTCTTTAGGCTTCTCTTTTCCCTTGGTTGGAATCGAAGCGGATGCTGGTACTTGTACTGACGTCGTTTGCTGTTGTGTCTCGCCAGTAGCTTTCTCATACTGTTTTAAGTATGATTTTCCGGATCGAGTACCCGTCGGCTGAGGTACATCGGCCTGCGTTGTGCAAGCATGCCTTTCTCCTTCTGAATCACTGAGGGAAGCTGACGTAAGATTGCCGTCGTCTGGCAGGATGGAGATGACATTGTAAGATTTACCCTTTGACTTGGGCCTCTTTGAATCCCACCGTTCGTCTTGGACGAGGTCTGGGTGTATCCACATGACTTCCCCTGTCTCCAATGTTAAGGGAACAAGACCCTTATTATCTTGAGTTTTAGCTGGAGGATGCTTGACTTCCAACCGTGGCGCAGGGACTGAATAAGTCCCGTCAGGAACTGTGACCTTTGGAGTTTTGCCGAACTCGAGGGTCACCATATTGCCAGTGACTTTCTTCTGCTCTGACTTTAGTGTCAGGACTCTGGCGTCGACCAAGGCTTGAATTCTATCTTTGAGGACATAGCACTTGTCAGTAGGATGGTGAATCATCCTGTGATCGAGACAGTATTTGGGGTCATTCGTGCGCCCTATCTCATTGGGACGCCGAGCATCTGGCAGCTTCATTTTATTCCCTTTGTGAAGCAAATGGAATATCGTGACCACTTGATCGTCTCTGAAGGAGTACTGTTTTGGAGGAAACTTAGACTCCTGATTATTGAAGCCGCTCTTCTTAGCTTTTGACTGCACATCCCTGGACAATTCAACGGACATAGTCTCCTTCCTTTGGCTTGAGAAGACTGCGCCATGTCGCCACGTCCTTTGTTGTTCATACCCCATTTGCCTTTGAGGGTAGATGGTTCGAACTTTTTAGCCGACTTTTCGGCTATCTCAGCTTGTTCGACCAATTCCTTCTAGGTGTGGGCTTTGACAGCCCCCATGCGAACTTCTACCTGGTCCAAGAAGTTATGCCTGCATGTCTGTAAGAGCATGGGTAATGGCATCCCTGCTGGGCACATCAAAGGCAGATTTCTGAACCGCTCAATGTAGTCACGGACAGATTCGCCCTTCTTCTGTATGGTGGAGAGGAGCTTGTCCATGGTTACCTTAGTATCGTCCTCATAGAAACGAGAAAGGAATCAGGTTTTCAGGTCGATCCAGGAATTGACAGAGCCCGGAGGGAGACTTCAGAACCAGTCAAATACCACCCCTTTAAGGTGCCAATGAACAGTCTAGCCATGATGGCGTCATTGCCTATAACATTACCGGTCTGAGACCGAAAATAGTAGATGTGCTGATTTGGTGAACTTTTACCATCATACGTATGCAACGTTGGTGGTTTGAACTTCGGTGGGTATGGCACTGAATCCCACTCCAATGGGTAAGGACGGACTGCCCCTACTTTATTTAATTCATCCCTCTGAGTTAGGGACGCAATTTGAGCTTAGAGGCCTTAAGGACTTCAGCGTCTAAAGAAGAATCCTCCTTGGATTTCTCCGTTTTGGCTGGTCATTGCTAAAATGTTCCTCCTCGTCGTGATTGCTCCCGGCATCATTGTTATTCCGGTTACTGAGGAGTTGAGCGAGCATCTGTTGAATGTTGTCCAGAGCCTCTTGCTGAGTTTTGGAAGTTTGCTCCTGAGCTTCCAAACGTCGACGAAGGTCATCGTTAGCATTATCAGCCATATTGACTGATGCTCTGTCTATTCGTACTGAACTAACTGTCGCCGAAGAGGTATACCCACTGTCTTCATCTTCTTCATCGGACCACTAGACTGATCCTCTCTTTGGTTGCGGCGAGGCTAATGCCGTTGAGTAAGAAGGCTGTTCATAACTGTAGGGTATCGCCACCCTAGATCTGGTGTTTCGGAAAACACCTTCTTCATGCACCAAGACTTCCCTAAGTCTGGGCTGTAATCTGGATCTGAGGAGCTGTAGGGGGTATCGTCAGATGCTTGTCTTCCCCTACGTAGCTCTCGTCCTTTTCCGGTCATGTTGACGGATGCAGAGGGTAGATCTCGCGAGACGCTCCTTTTATGATGTTTCACCGGGGCCTGTACCAATAGTCGATCAAAAACTGATCGTCGTCCTGGAGGAGTGGCGGAGATTGGTCCCAGCCGGCAATGGACCGAGTGGACTGTCGCCAACTGACATTCCACTTGTTGACAACAGGAGGAAGAGGTTTGTTATTTGTCAATAATTCCTGTAGATCAGACCCACTTGGCCCTAAACAATCCAGCACAGAGGCTCTTTTGGATCACACATAGGACGATGTTCTGCTCCTTTTATCCCTGCAGAAGGGATTAGCACTGAATAGTGCCTCGGTTCTAGCTTCGCCATCAGGTGTGAGCTTAGCGCTTGACGAACCGGAGGGCGGAGCACACTGTGGTGCTTTACCGGCTATGCTGCTGCGAAGGCAATTAGCCTCGGATGGTACTTTGGCTCTAGCTTCGCGGTCGTGAACCCTGCGCGTACGTTGTGGTACAGTAGCTTCGTTCATGAGAGCGAGGCCGGCGTGAGGCATTGCTGCTCTTGAATTGGGCGATGGTATGATTGCCGTCGTGATTTCGCGGCTGGCAGCATTGTTGGAGCAGACATGCATCTTGCCTTTTTCTTCGCGAGAGAGGCGCGGTTTTGGCGTAGCTACACCTGAGGCTTCGGCCAGAGACTTCTGTTTAGGCCTCCACATCCGCTTTGGCAGAGGATACTTAGGTTCGCAAGGAACCTGATTAGCCACACGCGAGGCTGAAGGGTGTTGGCAGAATTCTGCTTCTGGTTCCCGCTTCGAAACCTTGGTCATGGAGACCTTTCTATGCTTCCGTGCTCGAAGCGTTAGACCACCCCCAGAGAGGACTTCTTCAAATCTTCCTTAGTCGAATTGAACGACCAGGTTCTCGAAAGTGAAGGACTTGGACTGCGAGCGTGCTTTCTTGTTGCGCCAGAGAACCGCAGTAGGTTCGCAGAGAACCTTTTCTGTCTCCGCAGAGACTTCCTTGAAGATTTAGCCAGAGAGGCTCTGGCTGCACCGGCTTTTCTGAATTCAGAGTTAGACCCGAAGGTCTGTTCGTCGCATTGCGACACTTGATTCTCGGCAGTGGAGAATTTGATCCCCAGCGGAGTCGCCATCTTGTTTTCCATATAATTTGCAAAGGGGAAAACTTACAATAAAAAGAGTTGAGGAGCTAAATTACAAGTATTCTTAAAAAGATTACAAGTAGATCTCCTCAGAGATTCTGGAGAAGTGTGTCGATAGGAGTCTGGTCAGCGCGCGACCACTTTGTCCCTTTGACGATGCGAGCGATGAGATTCCCTTCTCGCCTGGTTCGGGGAATCAGAGAATAGAGGGTTGATAGAACCCTCTTACTACTTCTCAAAATGGCCTTCAATTAGGAATTCCTTCTCGCCTGGTTCCGGAGATCCCTTGAGAAGAAAGTATTAGGGTATCAGCACCCTAATTAGAGAAGCAATTCTCTATAAAATCTCTGAATTCAAGAACACACGGTGCTTTGTGAAGAAGTCTCTGCTTGTGGAGTCTTCTCTCTTGCGTATCGCCTCTCCCTTCTACCTCTGGAGGTGGTCCTCTATTTATAGGGAGAGCAGGGGTATAATTGTCCCTTAAAAAATATGAAAACAGATTGAATCAAATCTGTTTAAATCTGGAAAGTAGCCTTGCTGCGAGGCTAGGATCAGCTTCTGCGAAGCTAGAAATGGCAGGTCGGTTGATCCTCTTGATCTGTTTTGATCCTTTCCATATCGTTGGAAGATTTTCCCTGATCTTCGTACTCGTTTTAGAAGAGTTAAGAGATTGTGGCAATCAATTGCCAAATTTGATCTCAGATTTGATCTTGATTGGATTTGATCTCAATCCTGATTAGATTTGATCCCGATTAGATCCGATCTTATCTGGAGATTTGATTGGTCAAAGGTTGATCATAGCAGACCAGCAGTGACGATGCCCGCTTTGAACTCACAGTGGAGCTGGAGGCAGTATCTGGCGAAGTCAGAAGAAAGCTCTTTGGCGGAGCTAGATGTCGTTTGTGGCGAAACTACCGCATACCCTTTCTGCGCAGTTGCGTGTGACTTCAGGCGGAGCTAACTCTCTCTGCGAAGTTGCGCTTTAGCAGTTCAGGCGAAGCTATAAGTTAGCTTCCTGGCGGAGCTTTGAATGGCTTCAAGGCGAAGTTGGATGATCTTAGCCTCTCAGGCGAGGCTATCCCTTTGGGCTCATGTGATGCTAAGTGCTAGCATCTTAGACCTGCTGAGGTCTGTTTAGAGGCAATCTGGGTTCACTGCTTGCTGGATCAGTGAAGTCCAAGTTGCTTCCTTATCCCTCGGAGATGGGTGAAAACTGGTCGTCAGCTTATCTGTCGCTTGTCTTTTTTAAATGTTAACAAGTACAGAACTGGTCGTCAGCTTGTCTATCGCTTGTCTTTTGTAAATGTCAACAAGTTTAGACATTGTTCAGGCCAGTAAGAATCTTGTCTTTTTAAGTGTCAACAGTATCAATATACATAATATATATTTCAATTGGTATCAAAAACGTATCATGTATCATTTTCTATTGGTTTCAAAATTTAAAAGATATTTTATATTGGTATCAAGATATTTTCAATTGATATCTTTTAGTATCTTAAAATCTTGTTTACTTCCAATGGTATCTTTTAATTTTGTTTACTTTCAATTGGTATCTCAATTAGTATTTCTTATGCATTATTTTCAATTAGTATTTCAATTGATATCAAAATATACTTCAGATTTTACCTTTTAATTGATATCAAACTACTTTCAATTGGTATCTCAAAAATGTTTTATTTATTTTCAAATTGGTATCATAATGGTTCTATATATACCTTTTATCATAAATTGATAAAATTTTCAATTAGTATCATAGTGTTTTGATATGTATTGCTTATATGCAAGGGAAGCCTAACATCTTCTTTATATATAGATTCATGTTGAGTGTATTTCATATTGAAGTGATTGACCTCTCTTCTCTAAGTCTTACACGTGTGTAAAGGGAGCTTCACATCTCCTCTTATACATTGTATATTATACGTTATGTGATTAGGGTTTAATCATCTCTTTTTATGTAATGCATGTATGCAGGGGAGTTAACTTTTCGTCTCTCCTCTTCATGAATGTATATCGCATATTCATCCTTCTTGTTTGTTTTAACAAAAAAGAGGAAGAACATTTTTTTTGGTTTATCTATGCCCCTTTGTTGATGATTTGACAAAAAGGGAGAGAGAAATTTGGAGATTTATATATGCATGTTTTTCTTATTTTATACAAAAAGGGGGAGAGAAATTTTATATATGCATGTTTATCTTTCAATAAATATCAGCGCATATATGTTTTTTTTATGCATTCATGGCATATCTTTATATGTTTATTGCTATGCATGAGTTAAGGAGGAGCTTCTATGAAGCTTAACTTTAATCCATGCATATATAACTCCATGAGTTTTGTCATCATCAAAAAGGGGGAGATTGTTAGCCCAGAGGCCCATCACTCTAGTTTTGATGATGATTAACTCATGTAGTTATAGTTTACTAATAATCTTGTGATATTTAGCTTCAATTATTTGATCAAGATTTTAGTAGGTGTTTAGCTTCAACAAAAGTGTTTTGGAGCTTTTACATGGTGATTCAAGAGCTCGCGCGTCAAGATCGCATCTAGCACTCAGTTGGAGTCAAGCTCGTTGGATCGTGTTTGGATCGAGTCGACTTGGAGAAGGAGTTCTACAAGAAGACCTCGTTTTATGTTTAGTATGTTAGATCTTGTGTACAGATTAGATAGTATTGATATGCTCAAGTTCACAATACACACACAAGTTTAAATGTTTCGGTTTTCGGTTAATCGGATTTCAGATTTCATGTCAAAAACTTAGATAGATATCTTTATATGTATATTGGATTCTATCCATATATAATATGCTTCAAATTTTTTTCAATATCATGTTTTTGCATTTACATGAGCTTTAAAGAAAATGGTTTTCATTTCAAAAACTAAGTTTGAAAATATCGATTTTGGTTTAAAGCCTAAATTCAATATCACAAAAATGGTTCAATTAGTTTGTAATATGTGTTGAATTTTTGTCACACATATTTGTATTTCAAAGATCTTATAAGAACTCATTTTTGTAGAATTTATGTGATTTTATGGGATTTAATTGAAGATAAAAGACAAGTTTTTAATTCCTGAAAATCCCAACCTGACTCCTCTGGCGGTCGACCGGACCAGGAGTCGGTCGACCGATGTGCACGGGATGTGCACAAATGCCAGCCACTTCGGCCGGTCGACCGCGCGGTCGACCGACTGAAAGCACCCCACTCTCAGGTGGGGGCCGATCGACCGGGCGGTCGACCGTTGGCTTTGGCTTGGTCGACCGGGCGGTCGACCGGAGGCACAACGGTCATAAAATTGACCGTTGGCCGGTCGACCGGGCGATCGACCGGAAGGTCATTTCTGACCTTTCCTGGCTGCCAACGGACAGAATTTTTGGAGGGTTATAAATAGCCCCCTCTTTGGTTGATTTCATAAAGAATTCCAAGAGCAAAAATTCCTATCTTCTTAAGTATTTTAGCAATAAGTTTTAAAAGAGTTTTTGAGTTTAAAGATTTTATCTTTATTTGTTTTTAAAGTGTTAGAAATTTAAAGAAAAAGGAGAGTCTTTGGGAAAGTGTTTTGATCTTCATTTTTATTTCATTTAAGAGTTTTTTTCAAGTGTTTTTCTTTGTGATTTGTTTTCAAACACTTTATTTCTCACACTTGAGCTATCATATCTATCCTATCTATATGATCGTGTTTTGTGAGGAAAATGGTTTGTGATTTAGTGAGACCACCAAGAGTTGTAAACCTCTTTTATTTGAGTTCCCTCTTGTGTAGTGATGATTGTGGAGGTTGTGCTGGTATCCCTCTAAGTGTAGATGTGATTGAGGTTGTTGTTTGACTTTGAGCCTTATCCCTCTAGTGTGGGGTGATTGTTGTTTGACTAAGTGCCCATCCCTCTAAGTGTAGAGGAGATTGTTGTTGTGCCTTGCCTCTTGTGTAGAGGTTGTGTTTGTTGGAGAGAGGAGTTGTGTACTCCTAATTTGTATTACCCAAATTCTCAGTGGAGGTTCCCTGTGTGGGAAGTCCTGTGTGGACGATATAGTGGAAATCCTTCTGAGTGAAGGTGGGACGTATAGCAGTGGCTCGAATCTCGAAACATATCTTATTGTTTGCGATTGATCCACTATCTCTAACTCTCTCTCTTGTATGCATTATTTCATATTGTTCATATCATACTTTTATGCTTGGTATTGTTTGTGTGCCTCACTTGTGTTGAACCAAGAGAACTTTACATAGCACCTTAACTCTTTTTTAGAGGAATTTAGAGGAGATAGTCCAGAGCCCGTCACCGGGAATTCGACTACACTCTTTGGTTACACTAAGTGTGTTGCAATTTATTTTTAATTCCGCATCATTTGTCATTAGATTAGCTATACACCTATTCACCCCCCTCTAGGTGTACTTTTAATTATTTTCTCGCATCAGAATCGGGGTGCCCGCACATTCCGATTCGGGTGAGTTGGCTGAGAGTGCAGGCTCTTAGAAACAGCTACTAGTGGTATGGGATACTGGGACGAGGGAATGCATTGAATTATCTATTAAACCTAAGTTATTCTGAAACATGAAACTTACGGGTGGACTAAGGATAAGTGTAAGTGTAAGTGTAAGAGTGTGTATGTGTGTGTGTATATGTATATATATATATATAGATATATACGTATATACGTATATACGTATATTGCTTCTTTCTTGTTGTATGACAGTATGTCGAGACTATTTTTATGGGTTGAGATTGATATGACTCCTTGTTTACATGTAGATGGGGGACTCTAACAAATATTAGCCCGTCTCTAGTTCGGATAGTTCGAGTGCGAGTTGGATGGCAGGTTCCATGGATTGGGGTTATGAGTCTGATGAGACTGACTCAGAGGTCATAGTTGCAGACCCAGACCACATAGATTATGAGGAGGTTGAGTCTCAGGCGTCTAATGAGCCTGAACTAACCATTGCCGATACGGAGAGTTTGGTTGGGGATTCACTTGATGTAGAAGAGATGGGGGATACGAGTGTATTAAAAGAAGAAACCCGAAGAGGATTTACTTATGGAGGTCTCTTTTGGGATGAAAAATGGGAAGACGACATGGATTTATATGATGATCTGGATGACTGGTGCTGCACAGGAGACGAATTATCAGGGAAAAACTCTGAGGAAGGCATGGATGATAGCGAGGATAGCAACAGTACTAGTTGGGACTCGAGTGGGGAGACTCTACCCTATGAAGGATGAATCTCTGAGCAATTACTTTTGATATGTATAAATATGTGTAAGCCTAGTGTGCTAGTTGATGAATATCTTAGGAGTTTTGTTGTATATGCCCCAACACATCATGTATGCATGCACATGGGTTAGTTCAAATATCCAAACGGTAGATATATCAGTGTAATATCCTTGTATCCGTTTTGGGGTGTATATAAATATATATAGCAAGTTGCTTGTTTGCAAGTGATAATAAATATTGTATTAAAGTGATTGCATTAAACTAAAAAATTTATATAAAATTGTTTTCATATATATGAAGTATGTTGACTAGCCGTCCTTATCTTATGAGTCATTATCGCTCGGTGTGTCACACTATAGCATGATGGGAAGTGCACACCTCATGGACAATAATGAAGATTCAGAAGTATAGATAGGAGGAGGTCATGGAACTTCAGGGGTGATGCCGGAGTGGCTCACTCAGTTAATGACAAGCGCAAATGATAACAATTCCCACCGAGCATTGGAACAGTTTCAAAAGATGAAACCACCAGTATTTGAAGGGGAGGTGGATCCCTTACAAGCTGAAGCATGGCTTCTCCAGATAGAAAAGATTCTGGATGTAATGAACTGCACTGATGAGCAGAGCGTATCTTTCTCTTCCTTCATGTTTCAAAAGGAAGCAGAATACTGGTGGAGGGTAGTGAAAAATAATATGAAAAGCACAAGAGAACCAATCATTTGAGAATTCTTAGTGAATAAATTCACTGAAAAAATATATTTCAGTGACGGCCAAAGACAAGATGGCGTTAGAATTTCTAGAATTGCGACAAAGTCAGATGAATGTGTCCCAATACGACCAGAGGTTTACGCAATTATCCAGGTATGTTGATGCCTTGATGAAGAGTGAGGCAGAAAGAACAAAGAGGTTCGTGAAGGGCCTGAAATCAGAAATTCGAGACAGATTGATTCCCTTACAATTAAGGAATTATCTCCAGGTTGTGGAAAGAGCCTTGGAGTAGAAACAGACATGCAAGAAAATCAAGAAGACTCGGCGAAGGAATTACCCAGCTTAAAGCGTCCCCGATATCAAGGACTATCAGTGTCGGTGGCACCGGGATCTACCAGTAGTAAAGAATTGGGTTTAATGCCACTCTTCAAGGAGGAAAATGAGCCAGAGGCAGATGATCATGGTTGAGGAACAGAGATACTGTTTCAAAAGCACATGCTACCTCTACGTCTCACCCCAGAATCTCGGAGGCCCCTTGGTACCAGAAGTGTAAGATAAACTATTTTGAAAATTGCATCCAAGAAAGAACTTGCTATAATTGTAGAGGAATGAGGCATTTAAAGAAATATTGCCCGATGAAGCATGGAAGCCAAGGGTCGAGTAGGGGAGGTGGAAGGTCAGCTATGAGAATGAACCCTCTCAGGGGACCGGCCAGTAATTTTATGCCACCCAGTAATGCTCCACGACATGCTGAAACTCAATCATCTGTACAACAGCCACGGGCTCAAGGAAGAACTTTTGCGTTGACCCATCAAGAAGCAATGTCCTCGAATGCAGTAGTGGAAGGTATGATCTCCATATCAGGACATATTTCTCCTGTATTGTTTGATCCTTGAGCTACTCACTCATTCATATCTAGTGCCTTTGCTTATAAATTAAATCAAGTATCAGAACCCCTAGGATTTCAGTTAGTTGTATCCACACCCATAGGGGTAAAGATAATATCTAGCACTAAATATGTGAACTGTGAAGTGATGATTGGGGAGATGGAAACATCCATTGATTTGATTAAGCTGGGCGAGATGGAGTTTGATGCAATATTAGGAATGGATTGGTTGTCCGCTTGTTGTGCACATGTGGATTGTAATAGGAAGAGGATCATCTTTAAAATGAAAGGAGTTTCGGAGTTTATTTTTGAAGGGATAAAAGTTAGTCATGATATACCCTACATATCGGCCATCAAAGCCACCAAGTTAATGAGGCAAGGATGTCAAGGATTTCTGGCTTTAGTTTTGGAAAGCACTAGAACTGATATCAAAATTGAGACTTTTCAAGTCGTAAATGAGTTTCCTGATGTATTCTCGGAAGATTTACCAGGTCTGCCCCCAGATCGAGATGTAGAATTTGCAATAGATGTGATGCCCGATACTGTCCCTATTTCGAAAGAACCATATCGTATGGCCCCTGCAGAAATGAAGGAACTTAAAACTCGACTACAAGAATTACTAGATAAAGGTTTCATCTGACCGAGTGTATCTCTCTGGGACCACCAGAAGAACGATGGAAGTATGAGATTATGTGTCGACTATCGGGAATTGAATAAGGTCACTATTAAAAATAGGTACCCTCTCGGATTGATGACTTATTTGATCAACTACAAGGGTCTTGTATATTTTCTAAGATAGACCTTGGGTCAGGATATCATCAGTTAAAGGTCAAGCAAAAGATGTGTCTAAATCGACTTTTAGGACAAAATATGGACATTTTGAATTCCTAGTCATGCCTTTTGGACTCACTAATGCCCCAATAGCATTTATGAACCTAATGAATCGAGTGTTCCAGCCATATCTTGATCAGTTTGTGGTGGTATTCATCGATGATATTTTGATATATTCAAAGAATAGGGAAGATCATAAAAATCATCTTAAAATTATCCTCCAAATCTTGAGGGAGAAGCAACTTTATGCTAAATTAAAGAAATGTGAATTTTCGTTAGAACAAGCAGGGTTTCTTGGCTATATTATATCCAAGGAGGGAATATCAGTAGATCTGATGAAAATTGTGGCAATCAAAGACTGGCCTAGACCCACAACTATTACTGAAGTTCGAAGTTTCTTGGGGTTAGCGGGATATTATAAAAAATTTGTGGAAGAATTCTCTCAAATTGTGGCATCATTGACACAATTAACTAGAAAGAATAAGAAGTTTGTATGGGGAGAAGAATAAAATAAAAGCTTCCTTGAAGTTAAAACGAGGCTAACATCTGCTCTTGTTCTAACTGTACCTTCGGGAACTGAAGGATTTGCCATCTATAGTGATGCGTCAAAATTGAAACTGGGATGTGTGTTAATGTAACATGAAAAAGTTATTACCTATCATCCAGACAATTGAGAATTCATGAAAGAAATTACCCCACCCATGACTTAGAATTAGCCGCTGTGATTTTTGCTTTGAAAATCTGGCGACATTACTTGTATAGAGTATCTTGTGAAATCTTTACTGACCATAAAAGTTTGAAGTACATTTTCACGCAAAAAGAACTGAATATGAGGCAGAAGAGATGGCTAGAACTAATGAAATATTATGATATTACTATCCAATACCACCCTAGAAAGGCCAATATGGTGGCTGATGTCTTGAGTCAGAAATCAGGAGGAGCAGTGGCCACTCTGATAACTCGCCAAATAAGATTATTAAGATATCTAGAAGAAATGCAGGTAGAAGTGCAAGTCATTGATCCATCCAATGCTAAGTATCAATTGAATCAAGTAAGTATCCAATTTGATCTACATGACAAAATCAAAGAGGCCAATAAGGAGATGCTCAAATAAGAAAAATTATGAAGAAGGTACTAGAAGGAGAACTCAAGGAATTTAAAATTGAAGATGATGTACTGAGATTCAGACGCAGATTATGTGTGCCCGATGTAGCAGAGATAAAATAAGAAATATGCAGGAAGCTCATTGTGCCCCGTACACAGCTCATCCGGGGAGTACAAAAATGTATTAGGATCTGCATCGTAACTTTTGGTGGGATGGAATGAAAACAGACATTTTAAATTTTGTCCACAAGTGTTTAGTCTGTCAGCAAGTGCAAGCAGAACATAAGAAGCCCCCAGGATTGCTGGTACCATTACAAATTCCTAATGGAAATGATGTCACATTGCCATAGATTTTGTTACTGGACTTCCTCGGACATCCGAAGGACTAGATACAGTCTGGGTAGTGGTAGATAGACTTACTAAATCTGCCCACTTTCTACCTATCCAGATCAATTATTCTATAGAGAGACTGGCTCAAGTATATATCCGAGAAAATAGTTAAACTACATGGAGTGCCTGAGTCATTGTATCAGATCGGGATCCTAGATTTCAATTTAGATTTTGGAGAAGCTTATCCGAAGCTTTGACTAAGTTGCAACTCAGTACAGCAGCACACCCCCAACAGATGGACAGTCAGAGAGAACTATTCAAATATTTGAAGATATGTTGAGGACGTGTGTATTAGATTTTGGGAGAAGTTGGGACAACTATTTACCTTTAGTGGAGTTTGCTTATAATAATAGTTATCAGTCCACCATTGGTATGCCTCCGTTTGAAGTATCATATGGTAGAAAATGTAGATCACCGATCTGTTGGGAGAAAGTTGGGGATAGAAGGATATTCGGTCCTGACATAGTTCAAGAAGCCACGGATAAGATCAAGTTAATTAAGGAAAGGATGAAGGCCGCCCAGAGCAGGCAGAAAGCTTATGCAGATAATCACCGCAGACCACTGGAATTTGAAGTAGGGGATAAAGTTTTCCTTAAGGTATCTCCAATGAAGGGCGTGAGATGCGCCGACAATAAGAACAAATTAGCACCTAGATATGTTAGACCATTTGAAGTATTGGATAGAATTGGACCGGTTGCTCATCGTTTAGCCTTACCTCCTATTTTAGAGAGAATGCATAATGTATTTCATGTCTCTCAGTTAAGGAAGCACATACCTGATCCTGATCATATAATTTCCTATGGACCTCTGCAGTTATAAAAAGACATGTCATACACGGAAGAGCCAGTGCAAATCTTAGACCGCAAGGAGAAACAATTGAGAAACAAAATTATTCCCTTAGTCAAGGTCTTATGGAGGAATCAATATATGGAAGAAGCAACTTGGGAGCTGAAAGAGGAGATGCGGAAGAACAATCCATATTTATTCCAAGGTATGTTGAGTTTCGAGGACGAAACTTCCTAAAGGAGAGTAGAATGTAACACTTGCCTAAATTAATCACCTACTTAACACTTAAGTGCTTTAGGGAGGTAATGTGGAAACAAGTATTCATGTACTAAACATTATACCATGCATATACTAGTATATATGTATATGGGTTTAAATACACACACATGCAAGTTGACTTTTTTTTACCATACCCCCACCATACTTGTTGGTACAAGTACTTCATGAAAGGGAGAGGGATGGGGACCTTACTTATAGGAGTAAGGTATAGGTGTAGAGAGATGATGTTAGGGAGGGACTTGGCATGATATCATTGAGAGAAGTGAAGTATAAATAGGGGGAATAGGGAGAGAACCCTCATTTGGCAACACACACCCCCCCTCTCTCTCTCTTCATTCTAACTTCAAAACTCTTCTCTCCCCTCTCTTTTACAGCTGGCCAAGGCCAAAAACAGCAGCAACCCAAGTTTTTTCCCCTCCATTTTCTTCATTCACTCTCTCTCTCCCCTCTCATTCCCTCACAAATCTTTCCCTTCCTTCCTTTATACTAAAAAGGCTTCATTTATCTATTTTTATCTCCTCCAAAGACCTAATAGAACATGAAAAAGTGGTGATCTAATATCACTTTAGGAGGATAATTCTTGAAGGCAAGGTTGGACTAGGTTAACAAGTTAGAAGGGTGAATTTGATTGAAGAAGGTAAGCAAATCCTTAAGCCTACTTTCCCCTCTTATACTCTTTAAATTATAAACTAATTATGACGTTGTTATGTCTTGTGGACTCCATTATAGCCGGTGATCAAGCTTGATAAGGGGATATTCTCTTCAAGGGTGAGTAGAACATTCAAACCCTAATATAATCGTAGGTAGTGTAAAGTTTAGAATAAAGTCGAGAATTGCTAAGTCATAAGTGGACGTGAAAATGAACGATAATGCATGTGCATGGTTTATAAACTTTATGTGTACATTATATCCTATGGTGATATGTTGTTGTTATTCTTATGTATGCTTACCATTGTGCATGATCGACATGTTATTATGTTTATACATGATAGTCAAACACATGCCTCTTAAGAAGAAATAGTTCTATGAATAAATATAATACTTGATTTTAAGCATATATACGGCTACGCATAAATTTAGATGATATAATGTGTTGGTTATCTTGAAAAGGCTCACATATGGTTAACTTAGCAAGTTGTGATTTATACGTGTTAATGACTTCCATAATGTTGGCATGATGTAAAGTAGAAATCATGAAAATTATTTATATTGTCATTACTTTATGAATCCTTGCATGTTGTTATACATGAAGGATATAATTATTGCATAGTTGGAGGAAGGGACTGGGTTGAACCAGAGGTGACCGAAGGGGAGAATATTATGTTGAATAATGTATAGGAGGAAGGGACGGGTTGAACCGGAGGTAATCGTAGGGGAGAATATTATATTGATAACGTATAGGAGAAGGGACCGATTTAACCGGAGGTGATTGAAGGGGAGTCCAACTTTATATTTAACAAGTGTGTTAATATGTTAAGATGGAAATTGCATGTTAAAACTATATAAATTTCTTTAACATTACACTCGGTGATAGTCGATTGATATAGGCAATTTTAACTAGTATAATTGACTAGTTCATGGACCAAGTCGACTATAGATGTCAGATTCTATTACGTAAGTCTCTGGAAACCACCCTTAGTCAACTATATCAGGTAGGGTAGTCGACTAATATTGCTTGCAGGCAGCCAACAGAGAGAAGACATCCTTTTTGGTCAAGGTATAGTCGACTATAGATGGGTTATAAGTCGACTAGTACCAAGAGTAGTCGACTATACAAGGTAGGGTAGTCGACTAGTTGAATCACTGGCAGCCAATAGAGAGTGGATATCATTTTGGACAGGGTTTAGTCGACTAATATCAGTATTAGTCGACTATAGGAAGGGCAAGTCGACTAATAGGACCAATTACTATGTTTTGGTCAGGACTTCAGCAAATACATAAAAATATGCAAAAATAGTATAAATTATAATGGTTACCTTTACAATAATTTCCAATAGACATACATAATGGTCATGCATATGTTTGTTGTTTTACTCACTGAGCTGTCGAGTTCACTCTGTTATATTAATCACCCTCAGGTTTGGATAAAGGCAAAGGATCCGCTTAATGGTAACTTACGGGATAGGTGGCAGCAAGAGATTATTTTCACCTTTTGGCATGTTCCATCTTATGTATATATTGTTTAAGAAACACTATGTAAAACTCCCATATTGATGCTTGCCATGAACTTTTGTAATATATTGAAATGCTTGTGTTAATAGGCGCTTGACTTGAATCTTGTTAATATTATGGAGTTTATGGAGTAGTAATGAGTTTGCTATGTCTTCTTCACCAGATTATCGGATCAATATTTGAAAATATTGTGAAGCCATAAGTAGGCTGACGTGCCGAAATTAAAGTGTTATATCTTGATGGGTCCCACGCTTGGATTAAGGATAACCAGTGATGATTGTGAAAATGAAAATTTTTAAGACTGGGACCATTACAGTTAACACGAAACTTGAAAAGAATTGGACACATGAACTCTTTAATGAAATACCAGACCGGGGAGTACACAAGATCCTTTGAAACTCTAACTTTTGACTAGTAATCAATGTTAGTCTATTGGTCGATTGATTGGTGATGTATATATTTGCAAATACATATAGTTATTCATATGTGAATGTGATTGTATGTGTGGATATGGATGATGAATTGGAGAAGTTATTGACAGAGGTTGATGAAGTAAAAGTTTGTATCCACTTGACGAAAGAAGGGGAGTGTGAGTGGTATACCTTTGTTGAATATGTTGTTATATACATTCGTCGAATGGAGAAGAATGTGAATGGTATATGTGTGTATATGTTCGATACTCATTCATCAAAGGAAAGAAAATGTGAATGGTGTGCATGAATAATATATGTGTAAATGAGTGTGTACCCTATTCATGTATTGGCATATTACATTTGTATGATGTTATGGATACTGTAATTCATGATTATTATGTGACAAATATATCAAGAAGAACATATATAATTACCGACATGTTATCAGAGTATTACATCACCCAATTTATAAAGAAAATCCTGATATTTGTTGTATATAAATATATCCTAGAAACATTGAATAATGGCTTGAAATAATTTGATAGTCTAGTTGAGACATCTGTTGGAACCTATTTCGATGAAGACGTTCGTGAAGATCAATTCATTTGGAGCTCTTACACATGACGAATCAAGAGTCCGACATGATCAAGATGTGCCACGAAGAGTTGATAGAGTGTGGGTTGTATATGTGGAATAGAATGTAAAAGCCTTGTCACAAACACTCATATCACAGCCTTGTTAGTCGACTTACAAAATCTTATAGTCGACTAATCAAGTGTGTAGTCGACTAACCCAAAAGCCCAAGTCGACTAATCCTGTGTCCTGAAACAGCCCAACTCTCTGTTTCTGTATTAGTCGACCAACAGTCAACTATAGTCGACTAATACATGTTCTAGTCGACTAACCCTTGTCCCCAAGTCGACTAATAACTGGTCAAGTCGACTATAAAGTAGTTGCAGTCGACTTGAAGTAGTTATTCTGAAACTGTTCTTCCAACGGCCACTGACCTAGTCGACTAATAGCTAAACATAGTCGACTAATAGAAGGAATTTTGCCTAGGTTAGTCGACTAACTCCATGGGCAAGTCGACTAATAGGCAGTTCTGACTGTTGGACAGTTTTTGTTATCTGGTCTTTTGTGCAACTGTTTTCAACGTTCCTTTAATTCAAATTGCACCTATTAACTCCCTAACTAACCCTAGTCTTCAGTTATAAATAGGGAAGTTATTGCAAAAGCCATTTACCAAGAGTTTTTCTCAGTTTTCCAAAAAGCCAAAATCTGCAAATCTGAAAAACTGTTTTCTAACTTCAGTCTTCACCAAATTCCAAATTCTATTTGTGAAGTCCTCTGAAGTTTGTCTCCTATACTAGACCTTGTCCACATACACATCTGTACCAAGGCTTATAGGATAAAAGAGTTGTAATTCTCAAAGTGTTCATTGTACACGGGAGGCTTCTTGGTTGAAGAGGCAAGTTGTACAAAGGTGACCATTGTACACGGGAGGCTTCTTGGTTGTAGAAGCAGTTGTACAAAGGTAAAAGGTATTCTCTTAGTGGAAGAGAAGGTGTACACATTTGGAGAAGGGGATTCGACAAGTGGTGTACATGTTGTATTGATTTTGGGTGGCAAGATCAAGGTTAAAGGAAAATCTCAAGCGGGTGGCTTGGGGACTGGATGTAGGTCACAAGGACCGAACCAGGATAAATCTCTTTGTTTGCGTTTGTCAATTTCTGAGATTTGTTTTCCTTTACATGCAAGTTATTTATTTTTTACTTAACGCTAATCCTTCTAGTTGTAGATTTGTGTTGACTTGAGTTATTTCAGATCTATAGTTGCCTACAAGAGATAATTCCGCAATTAGTCCTTATCTCGCGATCCTACATTTGGTATCAGAGCAAGGGAGAGCCAAGTTCATCAACAGGCAACAACCATACCAATTCCAACAATTGGTATCAGAGCGAGGGTCATCAACCGGCATCTACATTCCTACTTCATCAACCGGAGTACACGCTCTGATCCTACATTTGATATCAAGGCGGATACAAGTCAACAACAAAGATGGCAACGGAGTTCTCATCATCCCAGTTCAAAGAAGGACATTCTACACAACGTCCACCGCTATTTGACGGAACGAACTACAACTATTGGAAGTGTAGAATGAAGATATACTTGCAGTCACTCAACTACGACCTTTGGAACATCGTAGAAGCATCATACACCAAGCCTACAACCAACTACAACGCTTGGAGTGAAGATCAAAAGAAGAACGTGAACCTTGACGCCAAAGTAATGAATGCTCTATTCTGTACCCTTACCAAAGAAGAGTTCAACCGAGTGTCAACAGCAACTTCTGCACATCAAATTTGGCATACTCTTCAGGTAACACACGAAGGTACTAGTAAAGTTAAGGAATTTAAAATATCTGTTCTTGTCCACAGGTTTGAGTTATTTAAAATGGAGGAGAATGAAACCATATCCGAAATGGTTACAAGATTCACCGACATTACCAATACTCTTGCATCCCTTGGAAAGGACTACACCCAAGTCGAAAGAGTTCGAAAGATCCTTCGTGCACTCACACCAGCATGGGAGAAGAAGACAACCGCCATTGAAGAGGCGAATGATCTCTCAACTATGACATTAGAAAACCTAATCGGTAATCTAATGGCATATGAAGTGCAGTTAGAAGAAAGGAAGAAGGACGAACGATAACACCATTCAAAGAAGAAAGAACTCGCCTTCCATGCATCTTCCGACACGGACAATGATGACGAAGAGGAGATGGCAATGCTCTCAAAGAAATTCAGGAAATTTCTAAAGCAAGGTAAATTCAAATGCTTTAATTGTGATAAACCAGGTCATATGAAGATGGATTGCCTTTGCTCAAGAAGAAAGATAAGTACAAGAGTAAGAAGTTCAGAAAGAAGAAGAACTACGAAGCATCTTCAGAATATAGTGATTCCTTATCTTCTGATGAAGAAGAATCTACTGAACATGTTAACTTATGTTACATGGCCATAGAAGATGAAGAGGTATCATATTCTGAACTCTCTGATGCATTCCATGAATTATTTCTTGATCTGAAAAACGAAAAACTGAAAAACAAAGTTTTGTCAAAAGAAAATGAGAAACTTTTAAAGGAAAATTCATGTTATGCATTACAATGTTCATCTATAAATTCTCAACAACAAGATGAGTTTGAAAAAGTCATATCATCTTTGAAAATTGAAAATGAGAAATTTATAAAAGAGAACATTTTTCTGAAAAAGGAAACTAAGTCTTTGAATGAAAGGATTTCTATATTGGATAAAGACATGTTAGTTTTCAAAAATAAATATGAAGATCTTTTGCAAAATGTGACTAAGTTTAATAAAGGAAAAGAAAATTTGAATGCTTTATTATCTTTTCAGAAATTGTCACATGATAATCATGGTATTGGATTTATTGCAAAATCTTCATGTTATAATAATCCATATAGTTCTTTTGTAAAAGAAAGTTTAAGAAAAATAAGTTTATATGGATTCCAAAGAATTTAAGTTTTCATGATAAAAATGCATATATTGCTGCATACATTCATGATATATGTGATTCTTGCAACTATGTGTATATTAACAGGTGGAAACCAAATTCTAAATGGATTTGGACTCCTAAAGGTTAAATATGATCTTTTATGTTTGGTACCATCTAACGTTTATTTTGCAGGTACCATATAAAAATTGATAAAGAACAATTATATATATGTACTAATATATTTGTTGCAGGGGGAGAACAAAATATTTCTCTATCTGTTATAACCCATTTCTGCAGGGGGAGGAAAAGATAACATATTTTCTGCAGGGAGAGGACTTGTGCACACAAAGCGTCGTCATCAAAAAGGGGGAGAATGTTGGAACCTATTTCGATAAAGACGTTCGTGAAGATCAATTCATTTGGAGCTCTTACACATGACGAATCAAGAGTCCGACATGATCAAGATGTGCCAAGAAGAGTTGATAGAGTGTGGGTTGTATATGTGGAATAGAATGTAAAAGCCTTGTCACAAACACTCATATCACAGCCTTGTTAGTCGACTTACAAAATCTTATAGTCGACTAATCAAATGTGTAGTCGACTAACCCAAAAGCCCAAGTCGACTAATCCTGTGTCCTGAAATAGCACAACTCTCTGTTTCTGTATTAGTCGACCAACAGTCAACTATAGTCGACTAATACATGTTCTAGTCGACTAACCCTTGTCCCAAAGTCGACTAATAACTGGTCAAGTCGACTATAAAGTAGTTGCAGTCGACTTGAAGTAGTTATTCTGAAACTGTTCTTCCAATGGCCACTGACCTAGTCGACTAATAGCTAAACATAGTCGACTAATAGAAGGAATTTTGCCTAGGTTAGTCGACTAACTCCATGGGCAAGTCGACTAATAGGCAGTTCTGACTGTTGGACAGTTTTTGTTATCTGGTCTTTTGTGCAACTGTTTTCAACGTTCCTTTAATTCAAATTGCACCTATTAACTCCCTAACTAACCCTAGTCTTCAGCTGTAAATAGGGAAGTTATTGCAAAGGCCATTTACCAAGAGTTTTTCTCAGTTTTTCAAAAAGCCAAAATCTGCAAATCTGAAAAACTGTTTCTAACTTCAGTCTTCACCAAATTCCAAATTCCATTTGTGAAGTCCTCTGAAGTTTGTCTCCTATACTAGACCTTGTCCACATACACATCTGTACCAAGGCTTATAGGATAAAAGAGTTGTAATTCTCAAAGTGTTCATTGTACACGAGAGGCTTCTTGGTTGAAGAGGCAAGTTGTACAAAGGTGACCATTGTACACGGGAGGCTTCTTGGTTGTAGAGGCAGTTGTACAAAGGTAAAAGGTGTTCTCTTGGTGGAAAAGAAGGTGTACACATTTGGAGAAGGGGATTCGACAAGTGGTGTACATGTTGTATTGATTTTTGGTGGCAAGATCAAGGTTAAAGGAAAATCTCAAGCGGGTGGCTTGGGGACTGGATGTAGGTCACAAGGACCGAACCAGGATAAATCTCTTTATTTGCGTTTGTCAATTTCTGAGATTTGTTTTCCTTTACATGCAAGTTATTTATTTTTTTACTTAACGCTAATCCTTCTAGTTGTAGATTTGTGCTGACTTGAGTTATTTCAGATCTATAGTTGCCTACAAGAGATAATTCCGCAATTAGTCCTTATCTCGCGATCCTACAACATCTATGTTCACTAAACAATTAAGATGTATGATTACGTATCTCCTTATATTATGTATATTAAACAAAACAATGCCATGACCAATTGTAAATTAAGCTGAACTTTGCTGACTAAGCTGTCGAGCTCACATTGTCATAATGAACCCCTATTTCAGGTCGAGATAAAGGCAAGAGTCCAGTTCGAGGCCCTGCGAGCGGTTAAGGAGGAGACTGAAGAATATTTTGTCGAATATACATGTTAACATTTTTAGTATCTCTTTTGTATATGTGTAAGGTCAAACACTTATGAACACTCATGTTTTGTATGTGTATAGGTAGTATGGATAGAAAGGATCAGTCCTTTATATGGTCTCACCTGAATTTTCTATAAATGTTGAACTTTTTGGTAGTAAGTGAATTTAGATATACGTGGATATATAACTGAAAAGTATATTTACGAGAATAATTAAGTAGGCTGATGTGGGTTGGAATTGTGATATTATGTAGCAGGGTAGACTTTGTATTACAGAGGAGATGATGCCGAAATCTCGATGATTATTGGACGTATTAAGATGGTGATTGTGATTAAAATTTGGAGCATTACAGCAAGGCCGCAAGTTACAACATTCGTATGGAAGTTCATCAATTCACATCTCTCGATAGCTACTGAGACTAAGCTAAGAGGGATGCAAACAAGTCTTGCTTTGTAAGCGTTGCAGTGACGCTATCTGTAACACCCCGTTCCCGGGATACATACCTAGATTCGTGTCTCGATTTCTCGCTTGTATTTGTTCTTTTTTCTTGTATTTATTTTTATTATTGTTTGGTATCGGACCTGTATTTTGTGGACACTGAGTCCAGCTCAGGCACATGGCTCGATTCATTTCATTTATTTATTTATTTTATTATTATTTTATTCCTATTATATTATTATTATTATTATTATTTATTATTCTTCTTTTTCCTCTCTCTTTCTCTCCTCCTTTCTTTCCTTTTTTCTTTTCTTTCCTTTTTCCTCCTTCCTTTTCTTTCCTTTCCTTTCCTTCTTTCTTCCTTTTTCTTTTTCTTTTTCCTTTTTCTTTCTTTTCTTTTCTTTCATTTATTTTCTTTTCTCTTCTACTTCCTTCTGCACCTTTATTCTTTCGTCCCTTATCGTCTCCTCTTCTGCTTCTTTCCACTCACTCTTTCTTCTCCCACTTCCCCAATCGACCTGTCCCCTTCTCTCATTTTTACTCCCACTCTCTCACTACTCTCTTTAACTCCCTCTCCCTCTCTCTAACTTCTTTCTCCTCTCACTTCCCCAATTGGTCGGCCCCTCCAACCCCATCGGTGGCCCCATCTCAGGCGACCACCCCGGTCGGCCTCCCCAAGCTGGCCAACTTCACCACCTCCCTGTTTTTCATTAATTTTGCAAAGGAGAAAACTTACAAAAAAGTATCGAGGAGCTAAATTACAAGTAATTGAAAAGAAAAATTATAAGTAAATCTCTTCTGAGATTTCTAGGGAAGTGTGCCAGTAGGAATCTGATCAGCGCGCGATCACTTTATCCCTTTGACGATGCGACCGGTCAGATGATCAAACTGCCTCCTAATAGGACTCCCTTCTCGCTTGGTTCGGAGAATCGGAGAACGGGGGATCGGTAGAGCCTTCTTCCTGCTTCTCGAGCTGCCTCAGCTTGGGAATTCCTTCTCGCCTGGTTCCAAAAATTCCTTGAGAGGGTGGAAGATCTTAGGGTATTAGCACCCTAAATTTATCCTTGTAGGATTAGAGAAGTAATTCTCTGTGTTCTTAGAAGCGAGAGAGTAGATCTCTAATCTCCTCTCTATCCTTAGCCATCTCTCCTCTTCCTCCCTTGTGTGCCTCTGGTGGGCTATTTATAGAGAGAACAGGGGTATAATCGTCCTGAAAATCTGAAAACAGATTAAGTAAATCTGTTTTATATCTGGAAAATAGCCTTGCCGCGAGGCTAGATTCAGCTTCTGCGAAGTTAGGAACAGCATGTAGCGCCAATCCCTTGATTCGCTCCGCTAAATGAGGGATACTCCCTTGATCCTCTCTAGAGAATCTCCCCTAATCTTCTTACCTGATTGGGAGAGTCAAAAGATCATAGTAGGCTACTGCCAAATTTGATTTCAATCAATGTGATCTCATATGGAGATTTGATTTCATCTGGAGATTTGCTTAGTCAAAATGACTATAAAGGACTCGCAGCGGAGTCGTTGCGTTGAGCTCATAGCGGAGCTGGGAGAAGCTTCTGAAGAAACTAGAAGAAAGCTCTCAGCGGAGCTAGATAAAACTTGTGGCGAAGCTACCAGTCAACCTTTTGCGTGGCTGCGTGGAGTTCGAACGAAGCTAACTTTCTGCAGAGTTAACTTAGCATTTCCAGGCGAAGCTGTAAGTTAACTCGCAGCGAGGCTAAGAAGGAGCTTTCTGCGATGCTAAGCAACTTTGGTTTCTGATGTGAGACTTATCTCGTGGGTTCACGCGAGACTAAGTGTTGAGCTAACTTAGTGTCTCTGGACCTGCTTGAGCCTTCTCACGAGTTTCTTAAGGACAATCTTCGCTTACTGTCTGCTTCACTGGATCAGTAGAGTCCAAGTTACTGATTCGTCCCTTTGAGATGGGTGAAGAACTGGTCGTCGGCTTGTCTGCTACTTGTCTTTTATAGATGTCAACAAGTTAGATTTTTTTCAGGTCAGTTAGGAATCTTATCTTTTTTAAAGTGTCAACAATATCCCCTTCAAAGTTTTCGTGAGTCTACAATGAAATAGTTTAGATTTCAAAATACTTTAAACTGCTTTGATTGATGGCACGTGAAATACGAACATCGCCATAGTGGTTGAGTATAGCTTCGCTTTCAATCCTGCTTTCAGATTGGAATAAGTCCGTCGAGGTATCGTGTAGATTCGCGATTCTGGATAGCTTCGCGTCTTTTGGGTAGCCTCGCGCTTATGGGTAGCTTCGCGCTTGGGTCTCCCGGTGTGGCTTCGCTTCAGATCGGGCTGGAACGACATTCCTTTCCCGAGGCTAACTGCTTTCTGTGAGTTATGAGAAGGGTTGCTCCCTTTTTCGAGGTTAGAATAACCTCTCTTGTATTAACAAGGGAGATTATTCCCTTTTCTGAAGTTCAAAGAACTTCGCGCGCATTCCCGAGGGAGACTATTCCCTTTCTCAAGGCCAAGCACTTGAATGCCTTAAATTCGCCCGCGCCTTCAAGCTTGAAGTAGCGGCGGTGTGGTCAGGCCATGAGGCCTATAAATAGGACACTTGTAGTCCTTCTCAGAGAAATAAACTTTTCTCTTTCTGAAAAGTCTGTTTATAACATCTCCTCGTTGTCCAGAAAAGAAGACTCAGATTCTCTGAAATAGTGGGGACGCGCACTCTGGTCATTACCCGGCCAAGAGCTGGTGAGTCTCGGTTATCCAGAGACTTTACCACTAAACTAGTGATTTTAGGGAGTTTATCTCCTTTAATTTTATTAGCTTTACCAGCTACTTCAGGGATTGACTTCCCTTGGTTTTTGCATTTGGCTGACTTTCAGAAAAGGGTTTCAGCCCTATTTTCTAGCTTCTCGGTGAAGCTAGCATTCTCGCTCTTTTCATGCAGGGTCGCTGTCTTGATCTGTCTGCCTGTTAAATCTGTCATATAGGCAAGGCTTAGGACTTGGTTCTTTTAAGGTTGAGCCAGTTTTGCCATATAGGTGGGGTCAAGACTGCGTCCCTCTGGGCCAGTCTGGCCTAATATACAGGCGAGGCTAGGACTTGATCCTTTTTGAGGCTTTTCCAGCCTAACTGCCTTGGGCAGGGCTAAGATTTGGCTTATGCTGAGCTAGTCTGTCATTACTGTTCAAGCGAGGCTATTTTCTGCTTAGTTGAAATCCGTTTTGAAGGCACAACTGGATAGCTTCACTCAAAGAATCAGAGCATTCCACCCTTTTTTTGATTTAATGCTAACTTGCTTCCTGTTTGCATTGCAGTGAACTATGCTCGTCAGTATTTCGTCTTGATGAAAGAGACTAGAAACTTGCCTCTTGATCTTCAAGTTGAAACTTTGATCCTAAGCAGGAGGAACATACTGGAGCAGCTGATGCGTGTTCCAAGAAGAGGCTGACAGTCGCTTATCCGAGATGATCCACTTCGCGAAGGGGCTGGTAGTTGCTTATCCGAGATGATCAACTTCGGGAAGGCGGACGTCATCAATAAGCTCTCGGATCCTTCCTTTGTCAATTTTATTTAAGGAAGATCTAGCTTTTTAGTAGTAACCAGTCCCTTACTAATTTTGATTACCGAAGATCCAGCTTCCTTTGCCAATTTTCATCAAAGAAGATCTAACTTCTCAATGGCGAAATCTGTCATTAAGCGAAGGATCACGGTCTTGTGCAGGAGGAAGACCTTTCGTGTCAGTTGGTTTGGCTTATCACCCTAAAAGCAGATAGGACAACTTGTATGCCTTTGGAGCAATGATTTGGTTGTACGAAAGACTTGATGTAGTGTCCATGTATCTTCTCATTTGAATCAATAAAAATATTTATTTTTCACTTGTTTACTTTGTTTCCCTCCTTTTTGATTCGAGAACACCTGAAGTGGACTAGCTTAGGTAAGTCTTTTTCTTAGGAGGAAAGGAAAGTTCTTAGCGGAGCTAAGCTTCCAGCGAAGCTGGAGACAGATATTCAACTGAGTCAGGAACAAGTTTCTGGGAAGCTAGCATGGAATTTCCGCGAAGCTAGAGATGTGCTCTTAGCGGAGCTAAAGCACGTTTCTCAGCGAAGTTACTCAAACGTCACGCGCGGTCAACACTGAACTCACAGCGGAGTTAGCCCTTGGCGTGGCTGGCAGTCCGGCTTCTCGGGAAGGGGCTTAGGCGCCGTTTCAAATTAATTTGAAACGACCGCCTGCGCTCATTTAAGGAGTCAAAATTAAGACATTTTATGTCTATAAAGGCCGATTGGGCTGAAAGAGAGAGAATCACTTCTCTTTGAATTTCCAGATAAACAAGTCTCTTTCTTCTCTTTCTCCTTCGTTAAGATTTTTAGAATTTTTCAGTTCTTCCGTGGCTCCCAAAAGACAAGCAGGCAAAGAGGCTGCAACCTCTGCGACGGAGGGGCCTTCTCCTCCTCCAATCATCGAACGCCCCATTGCGGGTAGGGATTTTTCACTTTTATTCAGAGATTTTTATCTCTTTTCGAAGCTAATTTTTGGCTATTTCATGATAAACTCGGAGTGATTCATCATGCTCCAGTGATGTCAGGGAGTTGCTTTCCCTTAATTCAAATTCACCGAATTTTTAGGGGACTTAATCCCCTTCAATTTCGTGAATTGAAATTTAGAAGCCGAATGATCTCTTCTCCAAGCTCTATGCGAAGTTAACCCTTAGAACTGTCCACATTCCATCACATGGTAGGACGTGAAGCTAGCTCTTGAAGCGTAGCTGGGAAAAGGACCTTAAAGTCCTTTGAACAATTTAAGGCACCAGTACCCATATGGCGAAGTTAGCCCTTGAGGGCTTCTTCGCATCCTATTTAGCGATAGAATGTGAGGCTAAGCTTCTAGAGCGAAGCTAACACTTGGATATTTTTTACATTCTGCCTTCGTGCAGAATGCGAAGCTAAACTGCAGTTGTGAAGCTGAGCTTCAGGGCGAAGCTAATGCTAGGCTAGCTTCGTTCGGAGAGCGAAATTATGCCTTAGCAAAAATTTTTTGCTTTAGTTTTTTTTTCTTCAGCAAATAAACTAATATAGTTTCTTCTTGCTTTTGTAGTGCACTATACTTCGGGTCCTTTGAACAGCCTTTTAGAACAGCTAGGGGACTGGATGGCAAAGTTAGTCTGCAATTCCAGGGCCAAGCCTCACTATTCAGCGAGTGGAGCGCTCCTGGTCGGGATGCCCTTATCTACACTGGAGATTAGCGTATTATGAGGAGCATCTTAACTACTGCTCCCCTCGAGGATTGTGACCGAAAAATTTATTGAAAGCCCAGCTTTATGTTTGGGGATGCACCGCCAGATACCAATCATCAGCTGCTGGCTGGAGAAGGGCAGTGGATTTTCAATCTGGATGGCGAGAAATATTATTTCCCATCTAGCAAGCGTCATTTTCCATTGTCTTTCTTCCAATGCGTGACAAGGGTTCGGAAGATGAAGTGGCAAGTGACTCGGACTACCGACTCCGTTCACGTGGGACCTTCTCCCGATTATACAAGGGCGGGTCCTCCTCGCTGAGTATTGGGTCTCCACCCTGGGAACGTTCTCCCAGACATCCCAGTGGGGGAAAAATCCCGTCGTGGCTCAGACTTTTGGAAGCCAATACTTCAAGGCTCGTGGTAATTACCCAGCCACTGATTTCAGGACCCTGGGTGGATTCATCCCCCCAAGGCCTGGTGGAGGGACTTGACCTTATATGTCTTGGCCCATTTTGAAGAGGATCTGGAGAGATTGGGACTCTACGAGGCTGTCAGGACGACCTGTTACGGCATCTAGATGAGCGTAGCGAATTCAATGCCATCTTTGAGTTATACTGTCAAGCTACAGGGACTTTCTTCACCCCTGTAGGCGAATTGGGTATGACTTTGCACGAGATGTGGAAGTCTTTACTCTGCCCTTGGGATCTCTTCCATATGAAGAATATTTCTTGTGCGAGGCGGAATTGACACTTCTAGAGAAACAGGAGCCTGCCTTGTTCGAGACTTACCGAGAGTCGATGTGCCATCTTTATATTTGCTCGAGTATGCATGGGAGCCATAAAGAAACTTCATGCAGTTCGAAGAGCTGGGGGAATTATTTGTTCCCTAACCTGGAAGATGGTCCTGAAGCAGCTCACTGCGGGGTTACAGACGAGGACATTTTCTGAAGGATGCAAGAACACTCCCAAGGGGATATGATTTTGGAAGAAGATGATGGACCCTATTAGAAAGGTCATATTCTCCGGAGTTTCCATCACCAGGCTCGTCGACCGATGTCCCGGAGGGCACTTTTGGCCGATTTTTTATTGGTTTGGCTAAAGAGATGCGTGGTGCCATCTTCTTCTGGCGACGTCATTCTTCTGACGGTCTTATTACCGGCTGTTCGTCTAGTCCACGGTCGTTCTCTTGAACTTCTCCCAGTAATGGTGTGTTGTATTCAGCGGGGCCTTCGTGCATTGAAGGAGGATTTCTGTAGGCCACAACGACGAAGAGGGGAAAAAGTACTGTCCTGCCTTGCGACAGACCAAATCCCAGGATCGGTCTGCCATACACCTATTTGATGGCATGGTTCACCCTTCACTGCCCTTCTATTATCCAAGCTGGTGAGTACAAGTGTAAGCAAACAATCCCCAAGCATATATAAATATAAGCACATGTATATCAAGCATATAAAGATGAAAGCAATAAAAGCATGCAAGATATAAACACAAGTGAGAGATAGAGAGAGCAATCACAAACACGGGAGATTTGTTTCGAGGTTTGAGCACCCTTGCTCTACGTCCCCGCCTTCAACACTATGAAGGATTTCCACTATAAACGATCCCACCGGATCACTCGGTGCCGCAACACCTACAACGAGTTCACACTAGAACTCCTTGGACTCACCAGTCCCTCTCTTGTTCCTGCAAGAACTACACACCGCAAGCACACTAGCTTGCCGAGGCCGCACCTCTACACCGAGCTCTCATTAGAACTCGAAACAACGCGAACTGGTATGTCTGCCTCCTCAAATACAATGTAGAACACTTTGGTGATCACAACACTTTGATCACCTAAAAACACTCTCACAACAACTCTCCTATAAGATAGATATAGCAATGGAAAGCTCAAGTATGTGTGAGAAAACTAGAATTGATTGGGTGGTGAAAAACTCAAGAAATCTCTTTTACAAAATACTCTTTTGAAATGGAAGTATTTGGCTCTAAAACAAGTGGAGATAAACACTTTGAAGTGTAGGTAAAACTATCTTGAAAACCCACTTGAAATCTTGTAGAAAACAGTCCAAGGGAAGCCCCATTTATAGACTCTCAAAATATGGCCGTTGGAAGCCAACTCAGCAGGACTGCCTGCTGTCGATCGACCGCCCGGTCGACCGCCAACGGTCAGATTTTCGACCGATGGGAAAAGCGGTCGACCGTTAACTGGTAAATGACCTAGCGGTCGACTGCCCGGTCGACTGGGGCCATTTACAGAGAGCAGAGACTCTCTGTCGGTCGACCGTACAGTCGATCGGCCCTTACTGTGTACGTTTGTGCACATAGGTCGACCGGAGCGGTCGACCGACTTCTGGCTCGGTCGACCGGCAGAAGGCCTGTCCAATCATTTTAGGGATTAAAAACTCGGTCTTTTTCCTTCAATAAAATCCCATAAATTCTTATAAATTCTACAAAAATAAGTTCATTGATATACTTTGATATGCAAACATGTTTGAATAAAAATCAAAACATGTTACAAATATTTTGAACTATTTTTGTAATATAGAAATTTTGACTTAGACAAAAATCTGTATTTTCCAAAAACAATCTCCAAATTGAAAAACGATTTTTTCAAAACTTCTCCAAATACAAAAACATGATATTCTAAACACTTTTGGAGATGAACGTGTATGGATATGATCTACTACACAAATAAGATGAAATATCTATGTTTTTGACATTAAGCTCTAAAATAATTTTTGATAAAACACATGTATATTTTGAATCTTAAAAACCAAACCGGTATCTTCCAAAATGAAAACTCTTTTATGAAACACATCTAAATCTTGTGTGTAAGTGTATATGAACTTGACAATCCACTAACTAATCTATCCTTTACATTTTATCTAAAAACAAAATCTTGACACTTACAAACATGACATAAGTGTTCTTGGAAATCTTATCTTGGAGATCTTCTTCTCCTTCTTGACTTAGTCCAAACCTTGATCCATGAGCTAGACTTCTCTTGAGTACTTGATGCAATTTTGATGCGCAAGCTCTTGAGTCAACACATGCTAACTCCAAGACTTTGATTTTAAATCCTTTGTTGAAGCTAACACCAATTAAGATCTTGATCAAATATCTGATACTAATTAAACACAAGATCATTAATACTATAACTACATGAATTAATCATCATCAAAACTAGAGTGATGGGCCTTTGGGCCAACAACTAACCCCCATTGACCCAAAAAAGGGTACCAAAATCCCCACTTGTGTTTGATGTAGGTGTGGGCTCTCACATGACGTGAAAGGTATGGTGCCTTGATGGTGGATGCGAGTCAAGCACAAAGATCATATGTATGAGTGCATCACCTTCAAGGATGTTTGGTAGAAGGACCACCATTTTTTGGAGACTTAGAGAATTGTTCATATAGTTTGGTAACTATATCTAAAACTCCTATTTTAGTTTACATGCTTTTACATAGATAACATTTTTAGCATGTTTTGATTTTGTGCTTCATGTGGTGAATACTTGTTTAGATGAACTTTTTATTAAAACTTGTGTATATACTTGTACAAGTAGTGAGTTGCACTTGATTATTATATGTTTGTGCCTCCTTACCCATTTGTACTCATTACATGTACATGTATAACCTAGTTTTGATGATTATTTCATTTACACTTGTTTTTCTTATTTTTATGCATGTTTTGCTTCATGTATATGTTATTCTTGTCTAAAACTAATAAATATATATGTATACCCTTGAGACACTTTCCTTCATGCAAATACTATTATGGACTCATTTGTGTTTGGGATATGTATGTATATTGTTAATTTTGATAGAACATACATATACCTTGAAGGTTGATTTCATATTTGTTTGATAAAAAGAAATCATGTTTATTTTGAGCCTTATTGATCATTTTTATGAAATTGCTATTTACATGATTCTTGTGCACTCACACTTCATTTATTTACTAATGACATTGTTTTCATGAGAATTTTGAGATTTAGAGATTTCGAGTGTCAACTCTTATGTATTTGGTATGTTTCATGAGATACATATGATTTGGTTTCATGTTTGAAGGATCTTTAACTAGTTTTTCAAAAATTAATTTAAACTAGTTATTTATTCTTCTTTGGTAGTATTTTCAAAATATACCTATTTTCAAATCTTATTTTTGAAAACTTCTATCCTTTAAGGGCGGTTGGATGGGCGACCATACCTTGTGAGCCTTATTGAAAATCTTTTTAGCATGTGTATGAATAGGGTGGATAGTTATGAGTTATACACATGTTCTTCATGGAATTCTATTTTTGTATGCTCATATTTAATTTCTATATATGTATGCTTTAAAATCTCAAATAATATCAATTTCAATTGGTATTTTCTTTTTCATACACACACACACATATGTTTTGATTGTGCTTGATTTGCAATATCCATTACATGTTTAAAGCACAAATTATGTTTATGCTAAGATTAACTTAAAATTAAAAATAAATTGATATCTTTATAAGCTTATGCATTATTTTCAATTGGTATTTCAATTGATATTTATTTGGTATCAAAATTTATAATATATTTCAATTGGTAGCAAAATACAAAAATGTTTTACTTTCATTGGTATCTTAAAATTCTGTTTATTTACAAATGGTATCTCAAAATTTGTTTTGTTGAATTAAGAAAATTCAAAAATTTATTTAAAGTGATTTCAAAATTTTGATATAAATTGCCTATATGTAAGGGGAGCTTAACATCTCTTCTATATATAGATTCATGTTGAGTGTATCTTATATTGAGGGGCTTGACATCTCTTCTTTATGTGGTACATGTGTGTAGGGAGAGCTTAACATCTTCGCTTATGCATTATATATTATAATTTATGTGAGTTAGGGTCTTGTCATCCCTTCTTCATGCAATGCATGTATGCAGGGGGAGCTTACTTCACGTCTCTCTTCTTCATGAATGTATATCGTATATATATATCCTTATTGTTGATTTGTTTCACCCCTTTTTTGATGAATTGACAAAAAGGGGGAGAAATATTTGATGATTTATATATGCATGTTTATTTCGTTTTTAAAAAAGGGGGAGAAGGATTTTCTTGTTTTATACAAAAGGGGGAGAACGTTTTTGGGGAGAAGGATTTTTGATTTATGCATGTTTGTCTCCTTGCTTATGCACATATATTTATTTAGTTTTATGCACTTTATTGAATATCTTATTATTTATTGGTATGCATGAGTTAAGGGGAGCTTTTATGAAGCTTATCTTTAATCCATGCATATATAACTCCATGAGTTTTGTCATCATTAAAAAGGGGGAGATTGTTAGCCCAGAGGCCCATCGCTCTAGTTTTGATGATGATTAACTCATGTAGTTATAGTACTAATGATCTTGTGTTTAATTAGTCTCAGATATTTGATCAAGATCTTAGTTGGTGTTTAGCTTCAACAAAGTATTTAAAGTCAAGTTTTGGAGCTAGCACGTGTTGATTCAAGAGCTCACGTATCAAGATTGCATCAAGTACTCGAGAGGAGTCTAACTCATTGGATCAAGGTTTGAATCAAGTCATGAAGGAGAAGAAGATTTACAAGAGAATATTTTCAGAAGACTTGTGTCAGGTTTTGTAAGTGTCAAGATTTATTTTTAAATAAAATGTAAAGGATAGATTAGTTGGTGGATTGCTCAAGTTCATATACACTCATACACAAGATTTATATGTGTATTCATAAAAGAGTTTTTGTTTTAGAAAATACCGGTTTGATTTTTTAAGCTTCAAAATATACATGTGTTTTATCAAAACTTATTTTAGAGCTTATTGTCAAAAACATAGATATTTCATCATATATGTGTAGTGGGTCATATCCATACACACTAAGCTTCAAAAGTATTTAAAATATCTTGTTTTTGTATTTGGAGAAGTTTTGAAAAAATCGATTTTAAAAAATACAGATTGTTATTTAAGCCAAAATTTCTATATTACAAAAATAGTTCAAAATGTTTGTAATGTGTTTTGATTTTTAATCAAACATGTTTTTATATCAAAGTATATTAATGAACTTATTTTTGTAGAATTTATTGGATTTTATTGAAGGTAAAAAGATCGAGTTTTAATGCCTGAAAATTTGCTGACCAGGCCTCCTGCCGGTCGACCGAGTCAGAAGTCGGTCAACCGGGCAGTCGACCAATGTAAACAAACGTGCACAACCAAGGGCCGATCGACCGCACGATCGACCGCCAGAGAGCTTCTGCTCTCTGTAAATGGCCCGGTCGACCGGGCGGTCGACCGCTAGGTCATAGCCCAGTTTTTGGTTGACCGACCGGTCGTCCGCTTTTCCCAACCCAGAAATTCGACCGTTGGCGGTCGATCGGGCGGTCGACCGATAGCAGAAAATTCTGCTGAGTTGTCCCCAACGGCTAGTTTTGGAGCCTATTTATATGGGGCTGTTTTGGACTGTTTTCAATAAGATTTTTAAGTGAGTTTTCAAGCTAATTTTTCCTATATCTTTAAGTGTTTATCTCCACTTGTTTTAGAGCTAAAACTTCCATATCAAAAGGAGAGTTTATCAAGAGTGTTTTCAAAAGTGATTTCTTGAGCTTTTTATCACAAAATCCATCCTTATTTTTCTCACACATACTTGAGCTTTCGATTTCCATATCTATCCTATAGGAGAGTTGTTGTGAAAGTGTTTTTTTTAGGTGATCAAAGTGTTGAGATCATCGAAGTGTATCATCTTGTATTTGAGGAGGCAAACTTGTAGGTTCGTGGTGTTTCGAGTTATTGTGGGAGCTCGGTGTAGAGGTGCGGCCTCGACAAGTTAGTATGCTTACGTGTGTTGTTCTTGCGGGAACAAGTGAGGGGACTAGTGAGTCCAAGAGTTCTAGTGTAACGCCCCGATCCCGGCGATACGGGGACGTCACTGCAACGTATATACGTAGGTCAGAATTACCCTCCCGTATATACGCTAAGCATCAGTACAGACAAGAATCAGAGTACGGAAGCAAATGGTGCATTATACATTCCAACACATATATACAATTACAGAATTATCACCAGATGTGATTACAATATTACATGAATATCATATCACTAATATGCGCAAATGCGAGAGAACAAAGGAATATACATGTATGGACAACATAAAAGATACATGTATATGAACAGTACAAAAGAGTGCTCACGAGGTAACTGGAGAGACCACGCTACCGCTGCGCTACTCTGATCAATAAACAGGGGGAAATCCTCACGCTCCAAGCTCCATGACCTGGACATGAGAATCCAGGGGAGTCAGTGAAACTCCCCAGGCGAGTATGATACAATGCCAGGTGGCGAGCCAGGGTAAGCACAAGTGAGAAACTCAGAAGACAGGAGGGTTAGAACATAATGAAGTATATATATAAGAACAGGTATAACATAACAATCGCAAAACCGGAAATCCAAGGTAAAGCTGATTATAAGCAAAGGTGATTTTATACGCTTAGGTCACGGTCCCATGAGACTAGTACGTCGAAGGAATAATCCAAATAAGGAAACCCTCATATATATACCTTTGTCTCATGCCACAGAGTATCCAAGCGTATAGAATCAGAGATGCAAATCATATCATAGTCAAAAACAGGAATGCATAACAATAATGATCAGGGGTCCATAACACGAGTAACGGATACACATAACGGAAACCATAACAGGAAACACAACAGAAGTCAATAGGCAATGTCTGTTATTATTATTACTCGTCTGACTCATATATCTCGGCATGTGTCCAGGTGTGCACCCCAACACACATACATCCATATATAAGCGAGTCGAGGGTTGTTAACGGAAGCAGATGGAGAACTGACAGAGCTTCTTATAGTGGTTCACATACACCGGGGACCAGTTTGTTGGTCCAACGGTTCCCACCACCTGGGACCGGTTTGGAGGCCCAAAGTCCCCCTATATGTACTCATGTGGGCCCTAAGTCCCACTATAGTCGTCCGCCATATATATATATATCATATCCATCACTATAAGCAAGATATCATTCCGGCATCCATCACTTCCTCCCATACCCATACAAGTTGTCCTTTTTATGATTTATTAACATAATTATCAGATTAAGGGAATGAGCAATATCATAACAGTAATACATAACAGTGATCAGTACATAACAGTAATCAGGTGTTACATCCCCTTTATCGTGATAATTATAAGAATCGGTGTATCATGCTTGGTGTCAAGAGATAGCATGATAAGTGGTGATATAAATCAAGTAACCAGTCAAGTCAGGAGATAGATGATAGTCTGGGTAAGTCATGGTACAAACATAAAGGTCTTGCCAAATGGTGGCATGTCAGGTAGTCAGGTCAGGTGATAACACAGTTACCAAGTGATATACATGTGTTAAAGGAAACATGAAATTGACAGGTCTGGAATAATAGCATGGCGAGTGATGACATATCAGGAACCAAGAATACAACGACCACGAAGGGTCTGCCACGCATAGTATGTAAACAGTAAAAGATATATGGAATAATGTATATGAAAACATGAAGCAAATAAATGAAATAAGAATGCAAGAAGGTAGCGAGTAAGAATACTCGCCCAAATCACCAAAACGCCGAAATATCCGGAATCCACTGAAGTTCGGGATGCGCCATAACCTGTGATATAAACATGTAGAGTGAAGAGAAGTGAGAAAGAAAGTAGGGTAAGTGATGTTTGTCAAGTGACAAGTCAAGTGATACCTATATGTGATATAAGTCTAGAGGATAAGGTTCATGGTCAAGAAGGAAATCAACTATAACTGATAGGCAAGGTTAGTCGACTAGGGTGGAAGAGTAGTCGACTAATAGTGGAGTTAGTCGACTAGGAATATGGGGTAGTCGACTAATACTGTGATCCAGAGAGTTTGGTTTTCTGTTTCAGGAAGAGTTAGTCGACTAGGGTCAAGGGACTAGTCGACTAATATAGGTTTCAAGTCGACTAACAGGTACGCAAGTCGACTAAGTCTGGGACAAAGAGAATTGGGGTCACTGTTCCAGGAAACATTAGTCGACTAAGGTAAAATGGCTAGTCGACTAAGGTGTTCAAGTCGACTAATAAAATAGGCTTAAGTCGACTGGGCCGAGAGTTGGTTTCTGGTCCAAGGAGGGTTAGTCGACTAGGTGAATTCAGGAGTCGACTAATAGGGATTTCCAGAGAGTTGATCAGTCGACTAATATATGGGGTAAGTCGACTAATACTGTGTTTTCCAGAAAACTAGGTTTCAGCTAAGTGTTCTAGTCGACTAGGTTCTAGGTCAAGTCGACTAATACTGGTCGGGGAGCAGTTTACAGAACAGAACTAGGGGTTGTTCTAGATGGTAAAAATGTGATTTTTTATGGCATGTGAGCACAAGATATGGGGATACATGTATACTAGGAATGGAACATGTCTTGGTGAGTAAAGATACTCACTTGGATGGGTCCAATTGGAAGCTTGATCAAATGGAGAAAATGATGGCTTCAATCCACCAAGTGTTGTTGAAGCTTGAAGTGGAGGAGTAGCTCTTGGTGTAGCCTTGGGGTTGATGGTTGAAGATGATGTCCTTGTGATGAAGCCCTAGTTGAACTCTTGTGGTTGGAGGAGGAGATGGAGGAGAAGAGATTAGGGTTTCTTGGTGCTAGGGTTTGTGGAGGAGATGAGGGAATTTTGGAGGAGCTCTCTTGTTGAAGTGGAAGAGAAAAAGGGTGATTTGCAAATGGAAAGGATTATATAGGTTGGGGATTTTGTAAAGGAGATTGAAATAGGATAAATGCAAGGGGCTTTCTTGCAAAAAGGGAGGTGAGGTGTCCCTCACAAGGCCACTTGGCCGGCTAAGGGAAGGAGAGAGAGTTAGTGGGGTTAGGTGAGAAGTTGAGTGGGAAATGAGGTGGCAATCTAGGTGGAAATAGGAATTGCAATAATCGGAAAAATGCCCGAAATTCCAGTACTTCGGATGATCTGAAAATTTTACCAAAAATCAAGAATAACATATAAAGACCAATAGTGAAATCCGTTCGAAGAAATACAGTATAGTTTAAAATTAAAAATCCCGGAATCAGTTATCTACCGACTCCGTTGGAATTTTCATAAAATCATAAAATCCTCAGAAAAAGAATGTAGGTAGAAAATATGATTCTAAGAAATAAAGTCTAAAGAACCATCATGAAATTCCAAGCCGTTTGTAAAATAAAAATCCGGGAATCGGTCAGCGGTACTGGCCGACACCGGTTTTGAAGAAATTCATTTTAATTCTAGAAAATTCCAGAAATTCACATAAAATCTAAAATATTGGAAAATAATCTTTGGAACTGAAATCGGTCAAATCTAAACACCGGAAAGGCCAAATCGGGTAATATACTAGGATCGGGTCCTTCGGTTCAGACTAGGGCTGACTCCGTGTCCACGAATCCAAATCCAAAACAAAAATAATCATATAAGGAATTCATCATACAGAACAAATACAGGAAACAAATCGAAAAAATACGACTAAAAATCTGAATACGTAACTAAGTACGTATTCCGGAAACGGGGTATTACAATCTACCCACCTTACAAAAATTGCGTCCTCGCAATTTCGTTAAGGGGTAAATTGAACACAAAGGGGACAAGGGCTGGAATAAAGGCTTCATAAAACCAAAACAGGGAAAGGATATGGAAAGGATCTAGGAATCAAAGGGAAGATAGTCAAGGAAGGATTAGAAGTCAAAGGAAAGATAGTCAAGAAATAGATAACTCTGCACTTGTAGTTGGAATGTATAACCAAGACTCATGTATTCCAGTTGCAAATCTCTTTACCATTGATTTGCCGTCTGGACGTACTGAGGAAGTTAGAGCCTAAGCTCTGATACCAACCTGTAACGCCCCGATCCCGGCGATACGGGGACGTCACTGCAACGTATATACGTAGGTCAGAATTACCCTCCCGTATATACGCTAAGCATCAGTACAGACAAGAATCAGAGTACGGAAGCAAATGGTGCATTATACATTCCAACACATATATACAATTACAGAATTATCACCAGATGTGATTACAATATTACATGAATATCATATCACTAATATGCGCAAATGCGAGAGAACAAAGGAATATACATGTATGGACAACATAAAAGATACATGTATATGAACAGTACAAAAGAGTGCTCACGAGGTAACTGGAGAGACCACGCTACCGCTGCGCTACTCTGATCAATAAACAGGGGGAAATCCTCACGCTCCAAGCTCCATGACCTGGACATGAGAATCCAGGGGAGTCAGTGAAACTCCCCAGGCGAGTATGATACAATGCCAGGTGGCGAGCCAGGGTAAGCACAAGTGAGAAACTCAGAAGACAGGAGGGTTAGAACATAATGAAGTATATATATAAGAACAGGTATAACATAACAATCGCAAAACCGGAAATCCAAGGTAAAGCTGATTATAAGCAAAGGTGATTTTATACGCTTAGGTCACGGTCCCATGAGACTAGTACGTCGAAGGAATAATCCAAACAAGGAAACCCTCATATATATACCTTTGTCTCATGCCACAGAGTATCCAAGCGTATAGAATCAGAGATGCAAATCATATCATAGTCAAAAACAGGAATGCATAACAATAATGATCAGGGGTCCATAACACGAGTAACGGATACACATAACGGAAACCATAACAGGAAACACAACAGAAGTCAATAGGCAATGTCTGTTATTATTATTACTCGTCTGACTCATATATCTCGGCATGTGTCCAGGTGTGCACCCCAACACACATACATCCATATATAAGCGAGTCGAGGGTTGTTAACGGAAGCAGATGGAGAACTGACAGAGCTTCTTATAGTGGTTCACATACACCGGGGACCAGTTTGTTGGTCCAACGGTTCCCACCACCTGGGACCGGTTTGGAGGCCCAAAGTCCCCCTATATGTACTCATGTGGGCCCTAAGTCCCACTATAGTCGTCCGCCATATATATATATATCATATCCATCACTATAAGCAAGATATCATTCCGGCATCCATCACTTCCTCCCATACCCATACAAGTTGTCCTTTTTATGATTTATTAACATAATTATCAGATTAAGGGAATGAGCAATATCATAACAGTAATACATAACAGTGATCAGTACATAACAGTAATCAGGTGTTACATCCCCTTTATCGTGATAATTATAAGAATCGGTGTATCATGCTTGGTGTCAAGAGATAGCATGATAAGTGGTGATATAAATCAAGTAACCAGTCAAGTCAGGAGATAGATGATAGTCTGGGTAAGTCATGGTACAACATAAAGGTCTTGCCAAATGGTGGCATGTCAGGTAGTCAGGTCAGGTGATAACACAGTTACCAAGTGATATACATGTGTTAAAAGGAAACATGAAATTGACAGGTCTGGAATAATAGCATGGCGAGTGATGACATATCAGGAACCAAGAATACAACGACCACGAAGGGTCTGCCACGCATAGTATGTAAACAGTAAAAGATATATGGAATAATGTATATGAAAACATGAAGCAAATAAATGAAATAAGAATGCAAGAAGGTAGCGAGTAAGAATACTCGCCCAAATCACCAAAACGCCGAAATATCCGGAATCCACTGAAGTTCGGGATGCGCCATAACCTGTGATATAAACATGTAGAGTGAAGAGAAGTGAGAAAGAAAGTAGGGTAAGTGATGTTTGTCAAGTGACAAGTCAAGTGATACCTATATGTGATATAAGTCTAGAGGATAAGGTCATGGTCAAGAAGGAAATCAACTATAACTGATAGGCAAGGTTAGTCGACTAGGGTGGAAGAGTAGTCGACTAATAGTGGAGTTAGTCGACTAGGAATATGGGGTAGTCGACTAATACTGTGATCCAGAGAGTTTGGTTTTCTGTTTCAGGAAGAGTTAGTCGACTAGGGTCAAGGGACTAGTCGACTAATATAGGTTTCAAGTCGACTAACAGGTACGCAAGTCGACTAAGTCTGGGACAAAGAGAATTGGGGTCACTGTTCCAGGAAACATTAGTCGACTAAGGTAAAATGGCTAGTCGACTAAGGTGTTCAAGTCGACTAATAAAATAGGCTTAAGTCGACTGGGCCGAGAGTTGGTTTCTGGTCCAAGGAGGGTTAGTCGACTAGGTGAATTCAGGAGTCGACTAATAGGGATTTCCAGAGAGTTGATCAGTCGACTAATATATGGGGTAAGTCGACTAATACTGTGTTTTCCAGAAAACTAGGTTTCAGCTAAGTGTTCTAGTCGACTAGGTTCTAGGTCAAGTCGACTAATACTGGTCGGGGAGCAGTTTACAGAACAGAACTTAGGGGTTGTTCTAGATGGTAAAAATGTGATTTTTATGGCATGTGAGCACAAGATATGGGGATACATGTATACTAGGAATGGAACATGTCTTGGTGAGTAAAGATACTCACTTGGATGGGTCCAATTGGAAGCTTGATCAAATGGAGAAAATGATGGCTTCAATCCACCAAGTGTTGTTGAAGCTTGAAGTGGAGGAGTAGCTCTTGGTGTAGCCTTGGGGTTGATGGTTGAAGATGATGTCCTTGTGATGAAGCCCTAGTTGAACTCTTGTGGTTGGAGGAGGAGATGGAGGAGAAGAGATTAGGGTTTCTTGGTGCTAGGGTTTGTGGAGGAGATGAGGGAATTTTGGAGGAGCTCTCTGTTGAAGTGGAAGAGAAAAAGGGTGATTTGCAAATGGAAAGGATTATATAGGTTGGGGATTTTGTAAAGGAGATTGAAATAGGATAAATGCAAGGGGCTTTCTTGCAAAAAGGGAGGTGAGGTGTCCCTCACAAGGCCACTTGGCCGGCTAAGGGAAGGAGAGAGAGTTAGTGGGGTTAGGTGAGAAGTTGAGTGGGAAATGAGGTGGCAATCTAGGTGGAAATAGGAATTGCAATAATCGGAAAAATGCCCGAAATTCCAGTACTTCGGAATGATCTGAAAATTTTACCAAAAATCAAGAATAACATATAAAGACCAATAGTGAAATCCGTTCGAAGAAATACAGTATAGTTTTAAAATTAAAAATCCCGGAATCAGTTATCTACCGACTCCGTTGGAATTTTCATAAAATCATAAAATCCTCAGAAAAAGAATGTAGGTAGAAAATATGATTCTAAGAAATAAAGTCTAAAGAACCATCATGAAATTCCAAGCCGTTTGTAAAATAAAAATCCGGGAATCGGTCAGCGGTACTGGCCGACACCGGTTTTGAAGAAATTCATTTAATTCTAGAAAATTCCAGAAATTCACATAAAATCTAAAATATTGGAAAATAATCTTTGGAACTGAAATCGGTCAAATCTAAACACCGGAAAGGCCAAATCGGGTAATATACTAGGATCGGGTCCTTCGGTTCAGACTAGGGCTGACTCCGTGTCCACGAATCCAAATCCAAAACAAAAATAATCATATAAGGAATTCATCATACAGAACAAATACAGGAAACAAATCGAAAAAATACGACTGAAAATCTGAATACGTAACTAAGTACGTATTCCGGAAACGGGGTATTACATCTAGTGTGAACTCCTTGTAGTTTTGCGACACCGAGTGATCCGATGGGATCGATTTTAATGAAAATCCTTCATAGTGTTGAAGGCGGGGACGTAGAGCAAGGGTGCTCGAATCTCGAAACAAATCTCCTGTATTTGCGATTGCTCTCTCTATCTCTCACTTGTGTTTATATCTCGCACACTAACATTGCTTATCTCTTTATATGCTTGATATATCTTGTGCTTAATTGTTATATGCTTGGGATTGTTTGCTCATACTTGTATTCAACCAAGAGAGCCATAGCGGCACCTCAACTCTTATCTAGAGGAATCTTGAGGAGATAGTCCAGAGCCCTTCACTGAAAATTCGGCTACACTCTTGTGTTATACTTGGTGTGTTTAACTTAATAGTTTTTAGTTTGCTAAATAGTTTTAATTAGATTAGCTAGTCACCAATTCACCCCCCTCCTAAGTTATTTCATTTTGGAGACCTAGAAATTAGTTTATTGGTTTTGGTAACTATCTCTAAACTCCTATTTTAGTTTACATATTTTTATATTAATGATTTTTTTAGTATGTTTAGGTTTTAATACTTATTATGTTAAATGCAATGTTATTAAACAAGTGATATATATAGATAATCTTTAAAATGCACCTATGTTCATATGGATTACATATTTTGTGTTCCCACTATATTTAACTACTATGTATATACTAGTTCTAAAACATGTGCATTTAGCCTAATGATCATGTTTGTTTTGTACTTCATGTGGTGATTATTTGTTTAGATGTAGTTTTCGTTAAAACGTGTGTTTATACTTGTAAAAGTAGTGAGCTACACTTGATTATTATATGTTTGTGCTTCATTGATTATTTTTACTTATTACATGTACATATATAACCTAATTTTGGTAATTCTTTCATTTATACTTGTCTTTCCTATTTTTGTGCATGTTTAGCTTCATGTATATGTTATCTCTATCAAAAACTAATAAATATACATGTATATCTTTGAGTCACTTGCTTTCATGCAAAATTTCATTTTTGGCTCATTTTTTTAGGGATATGTATGTATACTTTTAGATTCAACAAAATAAACATATACATTGATGCTTGTTTAATTTTTATAAAAATTTTTAGTTTTTATATTTATTTTGAGCCTTATTGATTTATTTCATGAATATGTTATTCGCATGATTCTTGTGAACTCACATTATTTTTGTTTACTCATGACTTTATTTTATGAGCTCATTTTTTAGCCTATTAGATCTTGAGTGATAATTTTTGTGTACTTATCAATTCTTCATGGGATATATGATTTAGTTTCATGTTTGAAAGATCTTTAACTAGTTTTTCAAAAATTATTTTAAACTAGTTTCTTGATTTTTAAATTGGTAGAGTTTTCAAACATGTTAAGTTATTTTCAAACTCTTATTTGAAAACCCTACCAACTGAAGGGCGGTTTGTTGGGTGACCATGCCTTGTATACCCTTAAATGAATAACTTTTAACATATGCATGAATAGGGTGGTAAATATGAGTTATACACACATGATCTTCATGTTATTTCATTTTTGTATACTCATATTTATTTTCTTATATATGCATGCTTCAAATATCAAATGGTATTTTCATTTTCATACATACATATATGTGGGTTAGATTGTGCTTATTTTACAATTGGTATCAATTTTACATTCAGTTGGTACCAAAATTTACTATTGGTATCTTAATAATTTTATTTATCAACAAGTTGTACCAACACTTATTTTGTCAACGACAATTTGATTTAAATTGGTATAAAAATTTATTTTATTGATTTCAAAAAATTTCAAAATTTGTTTTAAAAGTGATTTAAAATTTTTCAAAATTGTTTGATATGTGTTCCTTATATGCAAGGGGAGCTTAACTTCTCCTCTATATATAGATTCATGTTGAGTGTACTTTACATACTGAGGAGCTTGACCTCTCTTCTTTATGTGGTACACGTGTGTAGGGGAGCTTAATATCTCCGCTTATACATTGTATATTATGTTTTATGTGGGTTAGGGTCTAGTCATCCCTTCTTCATGTATTGCGTGTATGCAGGAGGAGCTAACTTAACGTCTCTCCTCTTCATGAATGTATATCGCATATACATCTTTATTGTTTGTTTGTATTCGCTTCTTTATTGATAAATTGACAAAAAAGGGGAGAAGAATTTAGAGTTTATATGCATGTTAAATATTTATTGTCTATGTATATATATTTGTTTAGTTTATGAGATTTTATTGAATATCCTTATTGTTTATGCTATGCATGAGTTAAGGGGGAGTTTCTATGAAGCTCATCTTTAATCCATGCATATATAACTCCATGAGTTCTGTCATCATCAAAAAGGGGGAGATTGTTAGCCCAGAGACCCATCGCTCTAGTTTTGATGATGATTAACTCATGTAGTTATAGTACTAATGATTTTGTGTCTATTTAGTTTCAGATATTTAATCAAGATCTTAGTCGGTATTTAGCTTCAATGAAAGATTCGAAATCCAGTTTTGAAGCTAGCACGTATTGATTCAAGAGCTCGCGCATCAAGATCGCATCAAGTACTCGAGAGGAGTCTAACTATTTGGATCAAGGTTGGGGCAAGTCAAGATGGAGAAGAAAATTTTCTAGAGAAGATTTTCAAAATTTGAGTTTATGTTTGTAAGTGGAAGATTTTGTGTTTTATATAAAATGTAAATGATAGATTAGTTGTGGATTGCTCAAGCTCATATGACAAAAAAAAAATTTATATATGTTTTCATAAGAATAGTTTTGATTTTAGAAAATACTGTTTTGGTTTTGAGCTTCAAAAGATATGTTCTTTTGTTTCATGATTAGATTTCTTCAAAACAAGTTTATATGGTTTATATGTGCTTTAGATTTCACCTAGACAAATTGTTGGTTCAAATGTTTAGAGAAACTTATTTGATATTTCTATATCATGTATTTGAGTTTTGTAAACTTTGTTTAGAGCTTATTGTCAAAAACATAGATATTTCATCTTAAATGTGTATTGGATCATATCCATACACACTATGCTTCAAAAGTGTTTTAATATCTTATTTTTGTATTTGGACAAGTTCTGAAAAAATCGGTTTTCATTTAAAAGTTTGATTTTGAAAAATACCATTTTTTGTTTAAGGCTAAATTTCTACATCACAAAAGTTGTTCAAAAAGTTTGTAATATGTGTTGATTTTTGATCACACATATTTGCACTTCAAAGTATTTAAATGAACTTATTTTTGTGAATTTTATTGAGTTTTATGGGATTTTATGCGTATTTAAAAGAGCAAGTTTCAAAACCCTAAAACCCAGCCTGAGACCACTGACGGTCGACCGGACCATATCTCAGTCGACCGGGCGATTGACCGATGTGCACAAGACGTGCACAAGGCTCTTGCCATTGGGTCGGTCGACCGTGCGGTCGAACGTTCCAGAGAGCCTGCTCTCTGGATCAGGCCCCGGTTGACCGACCGGTCGACCGACTCTCTGGTTCTGGCCTCGGGCGACCAGGCAGTCGACCAACATGCAAATTGACTTTGGGCAGTCGACCGGCCGGTCAACCGACAACCCTAACGGTCAGAATCTGACCGTTGGCCAGTCGACCGGGCGGTCGACCGACAGGCCATTTTGGGCCTGTTCTCAACCCCAACGGCTATATTTCTGAACCCTATAAAAAGAGGTTCTCTTTGCAGTTTTCTACAAGATTTTGAAAAAGTTTTAGAGCCAGTTTTTTCCATTTCTCTTAGGGTTTTTCTCTACATATTTTTGGGTTAAAACTTTCATATCAAAAGGAGAGTTTTTAAGAGTGTTTTCAAAAGAGATTTCTTGAGTTTTTCCCGACAACTCTATCTTATTTTTCTCACACAAACTTGAGCTTTCCATTGCTGTATCAATCCTCTTAGGATCCTTATTGTGAGAGTTATTTTTGTATTCAAGTGAAGTGATCACAAGTTTACATCTTTATATTTGAGGAGGCGAACTTGTGGGTTCGTGATGTGTAGAGTTCTTGAGGGAGCTCATGTTGGCCCAGAGGCCTTCCACTCTAGTTTTGATGATGATTAACTCATGTAGTTATAGTTTACTAATAATCCTGTGATGTTTAGTTTCAAATACTTAACCAAGATATTAGTAGGTGATTAGCTTCAACAAAGATATTTTGGAGCTTTCACATGGTGATTCAAGAACCCGAGCGTCAAAGTCATATCTAGCACTCGTTGGAGTCAAGCTCGGTGGATCATGTTTGGATCGAGTCGACTTGGAGACGGAGCTCTACAAGAAGATTTCGGTACAGTGTTTAGTTTGGTGTTAAGAACCATTGTTAAAGATTAGATAGTGTGATATGCTCAAGTTCACAACACACACACTTGTTTAAGTTTCATGTTTTGGTTTTCGATTTTTGGTTTAACTGATCTTAGTTTTCATGAATAGATAGAATCAACAAGTTTACATGGTATAATGTATATTAGATTTGTTCTATATACATCTATGCTTCAACTATTTATACAAACTTAGTTTGATAACCTATCATGTATTTAGGTTTTGTATTTTAACAAAACTTATTTTTGGATTTACGGTCAAAAACATTGATATATATCTTTATATGTATATTGGATTATATTCATATACAACATGCCTTAAATGTTGTTTCTATATCATGTTTTTGTATTTGAATGAGTTTTGAACAAAACGATTTTCCATTTAAAAAATCCTAGTTTTGGAAAATACGAAATTTGGTTTTCGGTAAAATTTTCATAACACAAAAAGAGTTCAAAATGTTTGTAACTTGGTTTGATTTTTATTCAAACAAGTTTGTATTTCAAAGAGAATATAAGAACTTATTTTTGTGAATTTTTAGAGATTTTATGAGATTTAATAGGATAATAAAAACCCAGTTTTCAAATCCCTTAATCAGCCCTGTCAGGCTCTGGCGGTCGACTGGGCCGGTCGACCGGACCTAGAGTCGGTCGACCGGATCGGTCGACCGACATGCACAAGAACGTGCACGCTGACCAGCCACTTAGGCCGGTCGACCGAGCGGTCGACCAACTGAAAGTGCCCCACTCTCGGGCGGGCGCGGTCGACCGGCCGGTCGATCGTGAGGCTTGGCACGGTCGACCTAGCGGTCGACCGGCCAGAGAGCAACTGCTCTCTGGTTTTGGCACGGTCGACCGGGCGGCTCAACGGTCACCTTTTTGACGTTGGCCGGTCGATCGGCCGGTCGACCGGAAGGTCAAAACAGACCTTTCTGCCAGCCAACGGGCAGATTCTGTTTTGGGCCTTTAAATACCCCATCCATTGTTGGTTTTGGTTAAGATTTTTAGAGAGAAAATTTTCATACTCTTTAAGTGTTTTTCAGCAAAAAGTTTTGGGTTCAAAATTCTTAATCTCTATTTGTTTTTAAAGTGTTTAATTCAAAGAAAATAGTCTTTTGGGAATTGGTTTTTGGTCTAAAAATTCTATATCTATTTGGAGTTTTTCTCAAGTGATTTTCTTTGATCAAAACACTTTGTTTTCTCACACTTGAGCTTATCTTGCTATCCTATCTATTAGGATCCTTATTTAGTGAGAAGAGATTGGTTTGTGGTCTTTTGATCACTAAGTTGTAAACCCTCCTACTTTGTGTTATCCCTCTTGTGTAGAGGTTGATTTTTGGAGTGGTGGTTGGCTCCCTCTAAGTGAGAGGTGGAGAATGTGTTTAGCTCCCTCTAGTGAGAGGTGGAGTTTGTGTTGGAATCCCTCATATGTGAGGTGATTGATTTGTATTGGCTAAGTGCCTACCCCTCTTGTGTGAGGTGGTATTTGTGTTGGTTGTGCATTGCCTCTAAGTGTAGAAGTTGTATTGGTTGAGAGAGGAGTTGTGTACTCCCGATTGTATTTGCCCCAAATCCTCAGTGGAGGTTCCCTGTGTGGGAGTCCTGTGTGGACAAGTTAGTGGATTGGAAATCCTTCTGTGTGAAGGCGGGGACGTAGAGCTGTGTGCTCGAACCTCGAAACATATCTTGGTGTTTGCGTTTGATCCATTGACTCTAACTCTCTCTATTACTTTGTGCATCTATTCATATTGCCATATCATATATATGCTTGTGTTGTTTGTGTGTGCCTCACTTGTGTTTAACCACGAGAGCTTCATATAGCATCTCAACTCTTATTCAGACGAATCAAGAGGAGTTAGTCCAGAGCCCTTCACCGGGAATTCGGCTACACTCGTTGGTTACATTAAGTGTGTTGCAATTAAGTTTTAATTTTCGCATTTTGTTCATTAGATTAGCCGTATACCTATTCACCCCCTCTAGGTGTACTTACAATTGGTATCAGAGCTTACGCTCCTGATATTAGGTTTAACCACCTAGGAGTGTGATCTTGGTTTGCTAATCTACATTTACATTTACACACTTATATTGTTTACACACACACTCATGGATTGCTTGTCACCTCCCATGTTTGATGTCTTCAACATTGATATGTGAAAATTTAGGATGTCCATGTACTTGAAAACCCTAGGCTTGCATGTTTTTCTTGCCGCTACCAAGAAATCCTATCTTGGTAATAGCAAGCATATAGAGGCCAATGCACAAGCCCTTGAGGCACTTAGAAGCACGCTTAACAAAGAATATTTGTGCTTAGTTTCTAACTGTAATTCCGTCTTTACAGTGTGGAACACGTTGACTTCCTCCGAGCTACAAATGCCCAACATTATGGAGGATGAATCTAGTGGAGAATCCGAGCAACAATGCTATATGGTCCAAGGGAATGACTCCCTTGAGGTATATTCGGAATCTCAATTAGATGATGATGATGGTAGTTCTTCTAGTAATGAGTATATTGATGCAAATGTCTTGAATGAAGAACTTTTAATTGTTTGTGAAAAATTATTAGAAAAATATAATCTTTGAAAAAGAAAAGTATAGGACTTAACAAAGAAAATAAAGATTTATTTTCAAAACTTAATTTGGCTTTGCAAGAGAAGGAAGAGATTTCAAGTGAACGTGACTCACTTAAATCCCAACTTGACCTTGCCCTAAAGGAAAATGAAATTTTGAAAAGAAGAAATGATTGCAATGATGTTTTGAAGAAAAATGAGATCTTATCTTCAAAACTTGATTTTATTGTAAAAGAAAATGATTCTTTGAAAATCAAAATTATTTCTATTTCAAAGGATTTAGACTTGGTTTCAAAGAAAAATATTTCTTTGCAAAATGATATTGATTCACATGTTTGTCATGCTAGTGTAACTTTATCTAGCTTACCTATTGCATGCTCCACTTTATCTTCTAGTACTAAAAATGATATAAATATTTTGAAGAAAAGTGTTGATTGTTTGGGCTCCACTTTGAGCCATTGTGCTTTGAACCACTCACTTTTGGAATCTATGTTTCGAAAGAAACAAGTTCCATCTTTGCATGCACACAAACCATGGCATACACATGCTTCACACATTCATGCATATCACACATTGTATGCTCATGTGTACACTTGTACACATTGTGGACGTAAGGGCCACCTTGCTAAGTTTTGTTATGATCGTATACATGATTTAATTTAGCAACTAAATTTGTTTGGGTTAGGAAAGGAGCTAGCCCCTATGGACCCAAAAGAGTGTGGGTACCAAAGACCACCCATATTGTATTTGATGTAGGTGTTGGCTCTCGCATGACGTGAGTGATGGTGCCTTGAGGTGGATGCGTTCCGAGCTAAAGAGAACTATTTGGATGCATTACTTTCAAGGGGAGTTTGGTAGAAGGACCACCTTGGTTTGGAGATATGGAGATGTGCCTTTTCGGTTTTGGTAACAATCTCTAACTCCCATTATGTTTGCATGTTTTTAGATCATTCATTTATAGCATGTCTTGTTTTAATGTTCATTATGCCATATGCCATGTTTATTAGACTTAAGACATGCATGATTAGTATTTGACACCCATGTTTATATGGACCCATATTATGTGTTCTCACATTTGTTTAGCTAATATATATCATAGATTTAATGCATGTTCATTTACATAATGATTATATGAGTTTTGTTTTGATTTCTATGCTTCATGTTTTGATTACATATTTAAATGTTAGTTTTCATTAAAACTTAGGTATATACTTGTACAACTAGTGAGCCACAAATAGACTATTATATGTTATGCTTGAACGCTCATTTGTACTCATTAGATGTACTAGTATAGCCTAGTTTTGATGATTCATGCATTTGACTTGTATTCCCATTTTTTTTACATGTTTTTTATGTTTATATGTTTAGCTTCATGTATATGTCTATTTCGTCTAAACTATTAGTTGTACATATACATTCTTAAGCCACTTGCCTTCATGTATATACTTTTATGGACTCGTTATGTTTGGATATGTATGTATACTTAGTTGTACATGACATACATATATCTTGAAGAATTCTAGTTTTGATGATTTTCATGTTTTAAGGAATTTCTTATTAAGCTTAATTGCATATTTTCATGATGATATGTTTCACATAACACTTGTACACTCACTTTAGTTGATGTTTTCTCATGATTTTGTTTTCATGAGTATAATTTGTGCTATATAGATTTTGAGTGTTTGATGATCATGTGATTTACATACTTTTCATGAAATATATTTTTGTTTTATTCCTTGCTTGAAGGATTTCGTACTAGTTTATAAATTTTTCTTATAACTAGTTCGTATTCTTCATTTTGGAAGAGTTTTCAATTATGCTAAACTATTTTCAAACCTATTTTTGAAAACCCCTTCCATTAAAGGGCGGTTGGTTAGGCGACCATGCCTTATTTGCTTATTATTGAAAATCCTTTTAAAACATGTGCATGAAATGGGTGGTAGGAAGTATGAGTTATACACTTGATCTTATTATGTTTTCAATTGGTATCATTGAATTTTTTCAATTGGTATCACTATTGACATTCTTTTTGTATACTCATATATGTTTTTATATATGTATGCTTCAATTTCAAATAGTATCAATTTCGATTGGTATTAAATTTTTCATACATATATATATATACTTTATTTGTGCTTACTATATCTCTTTATCTTTAAGCACAAATTTTAGTTATGCTAAGCTTGATTTCTTAAATGACTATTATATTTAAATTGATTATGTTTCAATTGGTATCTTATACAAGTTATGCATCATTTTATTTAGTTTTTCATAAAGGGAGAGAAAATTCATATTTCACCTTTCAATTGGTTTTGTTATTTTACTCCCACACTTTATGTTCAAAATGATTTATTTACTTATAATTGGTACTTAAATGGTATTTACTTACAATTGATATCAATTGGTATTTAAATTTATATTAAAACATTTATTTTATGTACCTTCAATTGGTATGTTTTAATTATTTTTAAATTGATATCATGATGCACTAAATTGATATATTTTTTCAATTGGTATCATAATGTTTTGATTTGATTTCACCCCTTATTGATATCTTTTTGTTTAAGACAAAAAGGGGGAGAACATTATTTTATTGTTTTCTTTGACCCCTTTGTTGATGATTGACAAAAAGGGGGAGAAGTATTTGAGTTTATATGCATGTTTATTGTTTATTTGTAAGTTTATATCAAAGTTATTTTATTGATTATCTTCCAATTGGTATCAAGAATTTCTATTGATTGAATTTTTTATTTGATTGGTATCAAGAGCTTTCATGTTGCTTAAGTTTTCACATTGAAATTTTTATTGTTATCAAGAGCAACTATTTAAAGAACATGTTTATTTTAAAAAGGAAAAGGAATTTATTTTAAAAAGTTTAGTATCAAGAGCATGTTTATTTAGCATGTTTATTTCATTATGCATGTTTATGCATATTCATGTTTAGTATTCATTACATATATTTATTGTTTATTTCTATGCATGAGTTAAGGGGGAGCTTCTTTGAAGCTTAACTGTAATCCATGCATATATAACTCCATGATTTTGTCATCATCAAAAAGGGGGAGATTGTTGGCCCAGAGGCCTTCCACTCTAGTTTTGATGATGATTAACTCATGTAGTTATAGTTTACTAATATTCTTATGATGTTTAGTTTCAGATACTTAACTAAGATATTAGTAGGTGATTAACTTCAACAAAAGTGTTTTGGAGTTTTCACATGGTGATTCAAGAGCCCGAGCGTCAAAGTCATATCTAGCACTCGTTGGAGTCAAGCTCGGTGGATTACGTTTGGATCGAGTCGACTTGGAGACGGAGCTCTACAAGAAGATTTCGGTACAGTGTTTAGTTTGGTGTTTAGATCCATTGTTAAATATTAGATAGTGTGATATGCTCAAGTTCACAACACACACACTTGTTTAAGTTTCATGTTTTGGTTTTCCATTTTTAGTTTAACCGATCTTGATTTTCATGAATAGATATAATCAACAAGTTTACATGGTTTAATGTATATTAGATTTGTTCTATATACATCTATGCTTCAACTATTTATACAAACTTAGTTTGATAACCTATTCATGTATTTAGGTTTTGTATTTTAACAAAACTTATTTTTGGATTTACTGTCAAAAATATTGATATATATATCTTTATATGTATATTGGATTATATCCATATACAACATGCCTTAAATGTTGTTTCTATATCATGTTTTTGTATTTGGATGAGTTTTGGAAAAAACAATTTACCATTTCAAAAATCCTAGTTTTGGAAAATACGGAATTTGGTTTTCGGTAAAATTTCCATAACACAAAAAGAGTTCAAAATGTTTGTAACTTGGTTTGATTTTTATTCAAACAAGTTTGTATTTCAAAGAGAATATAAGAACTTATTTTTGTGGATTTTTAGAGATTTTATGGGATTTAATAGGATAATAAAAACCTAGTTTTCAAATCCCTTAATCAGCCCTGCCAGGCTCTGGCGGTCGACCGGACCCAGAGTCGGTCAACCGGATCAGTCGACCGACGTGCACAAGAATGTGCACGCTGACCAGCCACTTAGGCCGGTCGACCGAGCGGTCGACCGACTGAAAGTGCCCCACTCTCGGGTGGGGGCGGTCGACCGGACGGTCTACCGTGAGGCTTGGCACGGTCGACCGAGCGGTCGATCGGCTAGAGAGCAACTGCTCTCTTGTTTTGGCACGGTCGACCGGCGGTCGACTGGCTGGCTCAACGGTCACCTTTTTGACCGTTGGCCGGTCGACCGGCCGGTCGACTGGAAGGTCAAAACAGACCTTTCTGCCTGCCAACGGGCAGATTCTGTTTTGGGCCTTTAAATACCCCATCCATTGTTGGTTTTGGTTAAGATTTTTAGAGAGAAAATTTTCATACTCCTTGAGTGTTTTTCAGCAAAAAGTTTTGGGTTCAAAATTCTTAATCTCTATTTGTTTTTAAAGTGTAAATTCACAGAAAATAGTCTTTTGGGAATTAGTTTTTGTCTAAAAATTCTATATCTATTTGGAGTTTTTCTCAAGTGATTTATTTGATCAAAATACTTTGTTTTCTCACACTTGAGCTTATCTTGCTATCCTATCTATTAGGATCCTTGTTTAGTGAGAAGAGATTGGTTTGTGGTCTTTTGATCACTAAGTTGTAAACCCTCCTACTTTGTGTTATCCCTCTTGTGTAGAGGTTGATTTTTGGAGTGGTGGTTGGCTCCCTCTAAGTGAGAGGTGGAGATTGTGCTTAACTCCCTCTAGTGAGAGGTGGAGTTTGTGGTTGAATCCCTCAAGTGTGAGGTGATTGATCTGTATTGGCTAAGTGCCTACCCCTCTTGTGTGAGGTGGTATTTGTGTTGGTTGTGCATTGCCTCTAAGTGTAGAGGTTGTATTGGTTGAGAGAGGAGTTGTGTACTCCCGATTGTATCTGCCCCAAATCCTCAGTGGAGGTTCCCTGTGTGGGAGTCCTGTGTGGACAAGTTAGTGGATTGGAAATCCTTCTGTGTGAAGGCGGGGACGTAGAGCTGTGCGCTCGAACCTCGAAACATATCTCGGTGTTTGCGTTTGATCCATTGACTCTAACTCTCTCTATTACTTTGTGCATCTATTCATATTGTCATATCATATATATGCTTGTGTTATTTGTGTGTGCCTCACTTGTGTTTAACCACGAGAGCTTCATATAGCACCTCAACTCTTATTCAAAGGAATCAAGAGGAGTTAGTCCAGAGCCCTTCACCGGGAATTCGGCTACACTCGTTGGTTACATTAAGTGTGTTGCAATTAAGTTTTAATTTCCGCATTTTGTTCATTAGATTAGCCGTACACCTATTCACCCCCCTCTAGGTGTACTTACAGCTCATTATAGAGGTGCGGCCTCGGTAAGCTAATGTGCTTATGTTTGTTGTCCTTGCGGGAACAAGAGAGGGACTTGTGAGTCCGAGAGTTCTAGTGTGAACTCGTTGCAGGTGTTGCGGCACCAAGTAATCTTGCAGGATCATTATAGTGAAAATCCTTCATAGTGTTGAAGGCGGGGACGTAAAATAAGTGTGCTCGAACCTCGAAACAATTCTCCCGTATTTACGTTTGCTCATCTTTCTCTCTCACACATACTTGTGTTTATATATCTTGCATGCTTATATTGTTTATCTCTTTATATGCTTGTTATATTTGTGCTTAATTGATATATAATTGGGATTATTTGCTCACACTTGTATTCAACCAAGAGAGCTAAAGTAGCACCTCAACTCTTAGTTTAGAGGAATCTTGAGGAGAAGTCCAGAGCCCTTCACCGGGAATTCAATTTCACTCTTTTGGTATACAAAGTGTGTTTATTTAGTTTGCATAATTAGTTTTTAATTCCGCATTAGTTTTGCATTAGATTGCTAGTCACCTATTCAACCCCCTCCAGGTGACCTACAATTGGTATCAGAGCTTGGTGCTCTTGATTTGGGTCTAACAACTTAGAGTTAAAAAATTTATTTTAACTAATCACAGTATCTGTACACACACACATGAATTTCATGACACCTCCTATGTTTGACATTCTTAACATCCAAACTTGGAAAGTTAAGATGTCCATGTACCAAAAAGCCCTAGGTATTCATGTTTTTTTTGCCACTATTAAAGATTTTTATTGTTTAAATGGCAAACATCTTATGGCCAAGACAAAAGCCATCCATGCTTTAAAATCTACCCTAAATGATGAATATTTATCTAGGGTTACTAACTTTGATTCGGCTTTTGTAGTATGAAACGCTCTTATCTCCCTTAGTGAACAAAAACAATAGTACATAGGGAGTGACTCGGATGATGGTAAGTGCTACTTTCAATATATGCTACATGGTCTAAAGGGATAACTCCCTTAAGGTAAATTCTGAATCCGAGCTTGATGAGGATGTTGACATATCATATGATGAGCTTGCTTTATTTTGTCAACAACTTCTTAAAATGTATGAATTATTAAAAATGGAAAACAAAATTTTGAAAAAATATGATTTGGTTTCAAAAGAAAGGATTTGTTTGAAAATAAATTTGAAATTGTTTCAAAAGAAAATGAAGTTTTGAAAAATCTAGTTATTTTGATTGAAAACAAAAGGATATTGCTTTAAAGGAAAATAACTCTCTGAAAAAGAAAATTGTTTTTTAAAAGAAAAAAATATTTCTAAAAAAATAATTTGATTCTCATTCTTTTCATGTCTCTTGTACTAATAAATGTTACAACTTATTTTGATAAAAATGAGATTCATGTCTTGAAAAATAGAATTGATTGTTTGAGCTCCACTTTGAGCCAATGTGCATTTAAACATAATAAATTGGAATCTATGTTTTGGAATAAACAAGTTCCACACTTTCAGGCACACCCTGCACGGCATACATCACATACACACCATGCTCATACACATCACAATCAAATGATCTAGAGCGTATAAATGTACACATTGCGACCGCAAAGGTCATTTAGCAAAATTTTATTTTGATAGAATAAATCATATAAAGTTTGCAAATAAAAATGTTTGGGTTCCTTTGATGCTAACCCCTGTGAACCAAAAAAAATATGGGTACCAAAATTCTCACCTCTTATGTTTAATATAGGTGTGGGGTCTCACAAAACGTGAGAGATTGGTGTCTTGGTGGTGGATGCATTTGGAGCTTGAAGGAGATACCTATTTGATGCATCGTTATCAAGAAAGTTTGGTGAAAGGACCACCATATTTGGAGACCTAGAGATTGGTTCATTGATTTTGGTAACTATCTCTAAACTTCTATTTTAGTTTACATGCTTTTATATTAATGATTTTTTAGCATGTTTTGATTTTAATGCTCATTATGTTAAATGCAATGTTATTAAATAAGTGATATACATAGATAGTTTTTGAGATACAGTCATGTTCATATGGATTCATATTTTATGTTCTCACTATCATTTAACTACTATATATATAATAGTTCTAAAACACGTGCATTTAGCCTAATGATCATGTTTGTTTTGTACTTCATGTAGTGATTACTTATTTAGATGTAGTTTCATTAAAACTTATGTTTATACTTGTACAAGTAGTGAGTTACACTTGATTATTATATGTTTGTTCTTCATTGCTCATTTTTACTTATTACATGTACATGTATAACTTAGTTTTGATGATTCTTTCATTTATACTTATTTTTCCTATTTTTTACATGTTAACTTCATGTGTTGTTATTTTTGTTTAAAACTAATAGATATACATGTATATCCTTGAGTCACTTACCTTCATGCGAAATTTATTTTTAACTCATTTTTTGAGGATATGTATGTATACTTTTAGATTTGACAAAACATACATATACCTTGATGGTTGTTTTGTTTTTATAAAAAAAAATTAGTTTTGATGTTTGTTTTGAGCCTTATTAATTTATTTCATGAATATGTTATTCACATGATTCTTGTGAACTCACATTATTTTTGTTTACTCATAACTTTATTTTATGAGCACATTTTTTAGCCTTATAGATTTTGAGTGACAATTTTTGTGTACTTAAAAATGCTTCATGGGATATATGATTTGGTTTCATGTTTTGAAGGATTTTTAACTAGTTTTTTAAAAAAAAATTTTCAACTATTTTCTTGAATCATAAATTGGTAGAGTTTTCAAACATGTTAATTATTTTCAAACTCTTATTTTTAAAACCCCTGTCAACTGAAGAGCGGTTGGTTGGGCGACCATACCTTATACCCTTAAATGAATATTTTTTAACATGTGCATGAATAGGGTGGTAGGTATGAGTTATACATATGACCATCATGTTATTTCAATTTTTGTATACTCATATTTGTTTTCTTATATATGTATGCTTCAAATTTAAGTGGTATTTCCATTTTCATACATACATATATGTAATTTAGATTGTGCTTATTTTATAATTTGTATTAATTTCACATTTAATTGGTATCAAAATTTACTATTAATATCTTAATAATTTTATTTATCTACAAGTGGTACTAACATTTATTTTGTCCACTATAGTTTGATTTAAATTGGTATCAAGATTTATTTTGTTGACTTCAATAAATTTCAAAATTTGTTTTAAAAGTGATTTCAAAATTTTTCAAAATTTGTTTGATATGTATTCCTTATATGCAAGGGAAGCTTAACATCTCCTCTATATAAAGATTAATGTTGAGTGTACTTTACATATTGAGGAGCTTGACCTCTCTTCTTTATGTGGTACACATGTGTAGGGCGAGCTTAACATCTCTACTTATATATTATATATTATGCTTTATTTGGGTTAGGGTCTAGCATCCCTTCTCCATGTAATGCATGTATGCAGGGGGAGGTAATTTAACGTCTATCCTCTTCATGAATGTATATCGCATATACATCTTTATTGTTTGTTTGTCTTCGCCCTTTGTTGATGAATTGACAAAAAGGGAGAAGAATTTAGAGTTTATATGCATGTTAAAATATTTGTTGTCTATGTATATATATTTGTTTAGTTTATCAGCTTTTATTGAATATCCTTATTGTTTATGCTATGCATGAGTTAAGGGGGAGCTTCTATGAACCTCATTTTTCATCCATGCGTATATAACTCCTTGAGTTTTGTCATCATCAAAAAGGGAGAGATTGTTGGTCCAAAGGCCCTTCACTCTAGTTTTGATGATGATTAACTCATGTAGTTATACTACTAATGATCTTGTATCTATTTAGTTTCAAATATTTAATCAAGATCTTAGTCGGTATTTAGTTTCAACGAAAGATTCGAAGTCCAGTTTTGAAGCTAGCACGTGTTGATTGAAGAGCTCACGCATCAAGATCGCATCAAGTGCTCAAGAGGAGCCTAACTCTTTGAATCACGGTTTGGACCAAGTCAAGTTGGAGAAGAAGATTTTCTAGAGAAGATTTTCAAGACTTGAGTTTATATTTGTAAGTGTTAAGATTTTGTATTTTATATAAAATATAAATGATAGATTAGTTGTGGATTGCTCAAGCTCATACACACACAAGAAAAAAAATTATGTGTTTTCATAAGAATAGTTTTGATTTTAGAAAATACCATTTTGATTTTGAGCTTCAAAGAATACATCCTTATGTATCATGATTAGATTTCATCAAAATAAGTTTATATGGTTTATATGTGCTTTGAATTTCATCCATACACATTGTTGGTTCATATGTTTAGAAAAATTTATTTGATGTTTCTATATCATGTGTTTGAGTTTTGTATTTATCAAAACTTTGTTTAGAGCTTATTGTCAAAAATATAGATATTTCATCTTATATGTGTACTGGTTCATATCCATACACACAATACTTCAAAAGTGTTTTAATATCTTATTTTTGTATTTGGACAAGTTTTGAAAAAAATCGATTTTTCATTTAAAAGTTTGATTTTGAAAAATACCATTTTTTATTTAAGTCTAAATTTCTATATTACAAAAATGGTTCAAAAAGTTTGTAATATGTGTGATTTTTTATCACACATATTTGTACTTCAAAGTATTTTAAGAACTTATTTTTTTGAATTTTATAGAGTTTTATGAGATTTTATGGTTATTTAAAAGACCAAGTTTCAAAACCCTAAAACTCGGCCCGAGACCACTAGCGGTCGACCGACCGGTCGACCGGACCAGAACTCGGTCGACCGGGCGATTAACCGAATTGAGCCGGTCGACCGTGCAGTCGACTGATCCAGAGAGCTTGGATCTGACCTGGGTTAACCGACCGGTCAACTAATTAGAGAGTTCACTCTCTGGCTCTGACCTTGGTCGACCCGGCAGTTGACCGGGCAGGAAAATTGCCTTGGGCCGGTCGACCAGCCGGTCGGCCGACAACCCCAACGGTCAGAATCTGACCGTTAACTGGTCGACCTGGCGGTGGGCTGACAGGCCATTTTGGGCCTGTTCTGGACCCCAACGGCTATATTTCTGAACCCTAAAAAAAGAAGTTCTCTTGGCCAGTATTCTACAAGATTTTAGAGAAGTTTTAGAGCCAATTTTTTCCATCTCTCTTAGGGTTTTTCTCCACATATTTTTGAGCTAAAACTTTCATATCAAAAGGAGAGGTTTTAAGAGTATTTTCAAAAGAGATTTCTTGAGGTTTTCACTACAACTTTATCTTATTTTTCTCACACAAACTTGAGCTTTCCATTGCTATATCAATCCTCATAGGATCCTTATTGTGAGAGTTGTTTTTGTGATTAAGAGAAGTGTTTTCAAGTTTACATCTTTGTATTTGAGGAGGCGAACTTGTGAGTTCGCGGTGTGTAGAGTTCTTGAGGGGGCTCATTGTAGAGGTGCGGCCTCAGCAAGCTAATGTGCTTGCGTGTGTTGTTCTTGCAGGAACAAGAGAGGGAGTTGTGAGTCCAAGAGTTCTAGTGTGAACTCGTTGTAGGTGTTGCGGCACCGGGTGATCTGAAATCACCTAGAGGGGGGTGAATAGGTGACTAGCTAATCTAATGATGAATTAATGCGGAATTAAGACTATTTATGCAAACTAAAAACTATTTTGTACAACACACCAAGTATAACACAAGAGTGTAGCCGAATTCCCCGTGAAGGGCTCTGAACTAACTCCTCAAGATTCCTCTAAATAAGAGTTGAGGTGCCGCTTTGGCTCTGTTGGTTGAATATAAGTGTGAGCAAACAATCCCCAAGTATATATCAATTTAAGCATAAATATTTATCAAGTATATAAAGATGAAAGCAATATAAGCATATAAGATATAAAGACAAGTGAGAGACAGAGAGAGAGCAATCGCAAACACGGGAGATTTGTTTCGACGTTCGAGCACACTTGCTCTACGTCCCCGCCTTCAATACTATGAAGGATTTCTACTAATAATCGATCCCACCGGATCACTCGGTGTCGCAACACCTACAAGCGAGTTCACACTAGAACTCCTTTGGACTCTCTAGTCCCTCTCTTGTTCCTGCAAGAACAAACACACGCAAGCACGCAAGCTTGCCGAGGACGCACCTCTACACCGAGCGCTCACTAGAACTCGAAACACCGCGAATCTGCAAGTCCGCCTCCTCAAATACAAATGATGAACACTTTGGTGATCACAACACTTTGATCACCTAAAATCCTCTCACAACAAAGATCCCTATAGGATTGATATAGCAATGGATAGCTCAAGTGTGTGTGAGAAAAACTTGGATTGACTTGGTGGTGAAAAACTCAAAGAAAACTCTTTTTCAAAACACTTTTAAAAATCTCTCCTTTTGATATGGCAATTTTGGCTCTTAAATAAGTGGAGATAAATACTAAAAGATGTATCAAAAACTAGCTTGAAAACCCACTTGAAATCTTGTATAAAACAGTCCAAGGGAACCCCATTTTATAGGCTCCAAAAATCTGCCCGTTGGAAGCCAACTCAGCAGTTCTGACTGCTGACGGTCGACCGCCAACGGTCGGATTTCCTACCGTTAGGAAGGTCGGTCAACCGGCCAGTTGACCGCCAACTGGGCAATGGCATAGCCGTCGACCGCCCGGTCGACCGGTTCATTTCCAGAGAGCAGACACTCTCTGGCGGTCGACCGGCCCAACCTGTGCACGTCTGTGCACATCGAACGACCGGAGCGGTCGACTGACTTCTTGTCTAGTCGACCATCCGGTCGACCGACAGAAGGTTAGTCCAAGCAATTATGAGGATTAAAAACTTGACTTTTTGACTTTAATAAAATCTCATAAATTCTCTAAAAATCTACAAAAATAAGTTCAGTAATATAGTTTGATATACAAACATGTTTGAGTAAAAATCAAAACATGTTACAAATATTTTGAACTATTTTTGTGTTATGAAAAATTTGGCTTTAAACAAAATCTGTATTTTTCCAAATTGATTTTTTCAAAACTTCTCCAAATACAAAACAAGATATTTTAAACACTTTTAAAGCTTAGTGTGTATGGATATGATCCACTACACATATATGATGAAATATCTATGTTTTTGACAATAAGCACTAAATAAAGTTTTGATAAAAACTTATGTTATATTTTGAGACATAAAAACCAAATCGGTATTTTTTCAAAATGAAAACTCTTTATGAAAACACATCTAAATCTTGTGTGTGAGTGTATATGATATTTGAGCAATCCACCAACTAATCTATCCTTCACATTTTATCTAAAAACAAAATCTTACTAAAAACAAACCTAGACACAAGTCTTCTCTTGAAGGTCTTCACTTGAAAATCTTCTCATCTTCTTGACTTGGTCCAAACCATGATCCAATGAGCTAGACTTTTCTTGAGTACTTGATGTGATCTTGATGCACAAGCTCTTGAATCAACACGTGCTAGCTCCAAAATACGACTTTAAATTCTTTGATGAAGCTAAACACCTATTAAGATCTTGATCACAAATCTGAGACTAAATAAACACAAGATCATTAGTACAATAACTACATGAGTATCATCATCAAAAATAGAGTGATGTGCCTTTGGGCCAACATGATCTTGCGGGATCTTATAGTGGAAATCCTTCATAGTGTTGAAGTCGGGGACGTAGAGCAAGTGCTCTCGAACCTGGAAACAATTCTCCCATGTTTGCGATTGCTTGTCTCTCTATCACTTGTGTTTATATATCATACATGCTTATATTGTTTATCTTTTTATATGCTTGATATATTTGTGCTTAATTGATGTATGCTTGGGAATGTTTGCTTACACTTGTATTCAACTAAGAGAGCTAAAGTAGCACCTCAACTCTTAATCTAGAGGAATCTTGAGGAGAAGTCCAGAGCCCTTCACCGAATATTCGGCTTCACTCTTTGGGTATACAAAGTGTGTTTTTTTAGTTTGCATAATTAGTTTTTAATTTTTCATTAGTATTGCATTAGATTGCTAGTCACCTATTCACCCCCCTCTAGGTGACCTACAAAAATATCCTCACATATATACGCTAAGCATCAGTACAGATAAGAATCAGAGTTCAAAAATGTGTGGTGCATTATACATTCCAACATATGAGTACAATTACAAAGTTATCACTAGATGTGATACAATATTATAAGAATATTACATCACTGATAGGCGCAATTATGAGAATATAAAGAGATATACAAGTATGAATAGTACAAGGGGCGCTCACAAGTTACAGAAAAAAATCTCGAGAGACGAGCAGGGGGCCTAGAGGGATAGGGCCTCAGATGGTTTTCCGATGATCCACGCTACCGCTGCGCTACTCTGATCAGCAACCAAAAAAATCCACAAGTTTCAAGCTCCGGGATCTGGACATGAGGATCCAGAGGAGTCAAACTCCCCAACGAGTGGTGTGGTGAATGCCAAGTGGTGTGCGGGGATAAGCACACGTGTATCGATAAATCCGAATCAAAAGAATATGTATTGAAAATCGTGTCGTGAGCACAAGCATACAAGAGCAGGCTGAGAGATAGTAAATGATTTCAAGCATGGAACATGCATGGTATAATATGATTAGAGCAAGAGACTGGTGGAATAATACGCAAGAGGTAAGCCATGACGTAAACATGTATAATAATAATAAAACAAGAAATCTGAAGTAAAACCTGATGAAAGCAAATAAGGCAAAACCAGCGGTACAAACCCAGTTTTCGGTTTCATGAGATAAGTACGTCAAAGGAATAATCCAAATAAGAAAACTTTCATCTATATACCATATATCTCACGTCATCGTAAACTAAGTTAATACGACCCGAATTGCAAAACATACAAAGAAATATTAATTGGCATCTTTTATTATTATTACTCGTCCTACCCAGATGTTTAGGTATGTGGATTAGTGTCCCATCATACATATATCCACATCTGAGTAAAGCAAGGTTATTATTAGAAACCAGTAGGGGTTTCAACGAACAATGTTTACAGTGGATCCCGTACATGCCTGAGACTACGGTCCATGTGTTCCATTGCTAGTGTTCGGAACCGACGCAAGGCCTACATGAGGGTCTTATTGTATGCTCTTTTTTCATGATGGTATCAGGAAGGAGGAGCCAGCGCTCCCCGGTTACCTGGTGACCCTCAGGTCAAACCAGAAGATTTAGTTGCACAACACACCTAGTACCACTGTAAACACGAACATGTATTGAATCCGTAAGTTTTCCCGACCCGATGCAAGTTGTCCCTTTTTATAATTTATTAGGTAATTGTTAGATTACAGGAATAAGTAAGAACAAGTCAGAAGTTCAGGAGTATATGTGTATCAGGAGTAATGTTTGTAAAATTAAATTACCATGTAGCTTTTGACTAACGGGTCGTATCCACGAGGAGAGATGCAATGCAAGCTTTTCAGTGTTGTTGTTGAGAAAATAGGTTTTAGTGTCTATATTTTTTAGAAGAAAAGAAGATGGATAGTAGAGAAGTGATTCAAAGAAAAATTGAAGATTTAGAATAAGTTTTAGAGAAGATGATTTTTAAAAAGATTTTGAGAGTGATTTGGTTGTGTTTTTAATAATGAAAAAGATTCAGGCTCACTAATCTTTGACTCAACTCTAGATTCTTATTTGAAAATTTAAATGCCTCAATATGATCATAGGCAAAAGTTTAATCTTGCAATTAAAAAGAAGTTAAGCAAAACACATGAGATAGTTTTTAGAAATTGAACTTTAATTTTGAAATTGCTCTTTAAGTTGAATGTTAAACCATTAAGGTAATAAAACAAACATGGAATAAAAACAAGTTTTTTTTATAAGATTAATTCAAAGTTTAAGTTCAAAAATCAATCCCATCCTCACGTGCCTTCAAGAACACTCGCTAAAAAGCAAAGCTTAAATTAAGGCATGCAAATGATTCAACTGGGTCTTTTCATTAAAATTGACCAAGGATAGAATTATAGAGGATAGATTAGTGAGCCTGGAAGAGGGAAATTAACTACTCAAGTGACGTAATTATAACTAAAAGAGTAAAAAGAAGACATAAACATACCGTCACAAAAACAAGAAATTGAAGAAAAGTCTTGAATCTTTATTGATGTCACGTTCAATCTTCGATTACAACACTCTTTCTCTCTCTCACTTTATTCGGGCCTAAACTAGAAAGCAATAAAACTTTATCTAACAATAACCCTAACCTTAGGAATAAAGAAGAATTATAATTCTAATTTTCTCTATATCTTCTTCCTCTGCGTCCTCTGAGTATTTACAGGAGAAAGCCTGGGGTAGTGACTCATCAAAATCTGACTCATCAAAGGTATATTCTTATAATTTTAAAGTTAAAATGTGAATATGCTGAGAATATCCTTTTCTTCTCTTGATTGGAAATTTAATTGAGTTAGGCTGCAAAAAGCTGTCATATTGATTGCTGAATATAACTCATCAAAGGACTGAAATAGAAACAATAGTCAACAGAAGAATTATAGCTCTTTAAGTTTTCTTTCTGAAGCATCTTAAATCATCAGATTTGCATTTGTATAACGAAAGTTATGATTAAATTTCTGAAAGATGCTCAGTCTAAATCTGAATTTTGATTGAATTATAGACTTTTGCAGTTTTCTTATGTGACTCTATCTTGCCATGTAATCAAAGGGTATATTCTCAGAATTTAAATTTAAAACCTGAATATGCTGAGAGTATCCTTTCTTCTTTATTTGGAGAATAATTGATTTCCAATCACGAATTTAATGAATTTTCCTTTCAATCTCCAAATATGATTGCCTCAAATCTGTGAATTTATTGAGTTTTTGGGCTTGTTAGGCTCTTTTCCTTCTTTTCTCCTTTTGCACATCACTAAGCAAAAAGAAGATAAAATAATAGAGTTTTATTAAAAATAAATAGGGAATGTGACAATAAGTAAGCAAAATTGATGAGTAATCAAGTACGATTTGTACTGGAATATATCAGGTTATATCAAGATGTTAGGTCATCATTCGCGTTATCGTGATAATTATAAGAGTCAGGTATATCATGCTGGATGTCAAGTGATAGCATGGTAGGAGAGTGATATCAGGCAGGTGAAAAGAGACAACATGATAAATGTTAGCACATCAAGTGAAAGCATGTCAAGCGACAAGAAAATAGTACCGACATAAAAGTTCGGTACGAATATCGAAAAACCATGGATCTCAAAAAACTGTGTAAATAAGATTTCAAACTCGTCTCAACTATTAATAGAAGAATCGATAAACTATCAAGCAAGCAATAAGCAAGTAAGTGAATATCCAAGCAGAGCTAAGCAGCTGGAGGTACGAACAACAGACAGTGTTTATTCACTAGAGCGCTTGATGGAGCTACTGAAATGATTCGACTTAGAAGGCGAGTCTAAAATCCGGCAGAGTTTCGCCTAAACGAATCAAGTGATAATGTATTGAGCGCTAAGCATACCTACTAGGCAGAGCATGAGAGACCTGACGGTCTAAGTGCACCCCTCTTTCGAGGAAGTGGAAGAGAGCCTGAAGGCTAGAGTACAACCGGCGTTTAAGCACACTCTCGGTAGGTATTACGAAACCCATAAGGGTGCAAGGTCAAAACCAACTGGGTAGCTAGTGTAGACTGTCCAAAAATTACTGAGGACAAGTCATCAGAAAGTAGAGTCCAAAATCCAGACGCAAGGCTAATCATAACAACTAACATAACACCAAGACGCAAGGGTCGAAACTCGCGTCTCTGCTTCACTGCAATGGCCAAGATGCAGAGCTTGAAAGCTGCACCTGTATGCGCCAGAAAAGAGGGGATCAAATTGTAAAATTCTTTTGATTGGATAGAAAATTACAACAGATCGGTCTTCCGATTACAAGGGAGGGAGGATGTTGAGTCTTGAATCCTCCCTTTATTTAAGGCTGGGTTCTTCGTGTGGTGATGGAGAGTGAATCTTGTTCTCCGTTGACCGGGTGAACGTCGAGATCTTCCGGGGCTTTTCTCTTCGGGTGGTTGACGGAGTAACACAGCTCTGTCTACCAAAACTCTCAAAGAGAAGGTAGGTAAAGAGCAGCTTGAACACAACAAGTTCTTTGAAGGGTTTCTCTCTTTTCTCTTAGAGTTCTTTTCTCCCAAAAATCCTCAGACTGAAAAATCCTACCCCCTCTTCATAGCGACGGGGCTATTTATAGGGGTTTTTTAGGGGCGTAAGTGCCTCCTGAAAACACTCCATAATGGGGGCTAACCTTCCCCGTTATGTGGGCCGTGATTGGACCTAAAACCAGGACGGTTACAACTGAGACGCGGGTGTCAACCCAAGCGCCTTGGAGCTGTTGAGACGCGGGTTTCGGCCCTCGCGCCTTGGTGCTGAGACGCGGGTTTGGACCCTCACGCCTTGGTGCTGAGACGCGGGTAAGATTAACCTTGCGTCTTGGTACTGAGACGCGGGTAAGATTAACCTTGCGTCTTGGTGCTGAGACGCGGGTTTGGACCCTCACGCCTTGGAGCGGCTGAGACGCGGGTAAGATTAGCCTTGCGTCTTGGAATTCTGCTTTTAGACAGCCTACAGAACCCCCTCCAAAGTTTTCGGCATTCCGCAGTTAAGTGGGACGGATTTCGAAATACTTTAGACTCTAGCTGAGCTCACCCTTGTGACTGAACTGTCAATGCTTCGGGTTTGATCTTATCTGGAATATGGTCTTCGTGAGTGTACTGTAGAACTCTTTGAAGCCACCGAAGTTGATCGTGTTGAGTGTCTAGATGCACAGTCTAGACCTCCCCGATTGCTTTAAAGCCAGGAGTGGACGGTCATCTGCTTGTGCCAGTGTACTGTTGAACTGATTTGCAGAAGTAAGGACTGAACACCAGCTTTATTTGAGACGCAGGGATAGTACTGCTTTAAAGACGCGACTGATACTCCGCAAGGCAGACGCGATGTTAGGCCGGATTGGAAGGACGCAACCTTTTGGAGAGATGCATCTTTTTTGAGTAAAGACGCGACTTTCTGGACGCAACCATGGCCGTGCTGAAGGGACGCGTCCATTGAAGAGGCGCGGCTGTTGGGTGCGAATCCGTGCCATGCCACGTGTTCAGTGGAGCTGAAGGGACATCTTCTTTTTGGTGTGCGAACTTTGCGCTACATTAAATGCGTCGTCCACTCGTCGAAAGACGATTCGATGTCGAGTCAATCGAGCCCATCGCCGTGATTTTTGCGAATCACCGTGCCTATAAATGGCAACAGTCATCGAGAGAGTCATCATTAATTTCTCTTTCGTCTTCGCTTGCATCTATTAGGGTTTTGAGAGAGAAGTGCTCTTTGTTCTCTTCTCTTCCGTTTTAGTATCAGATTCTTGCTTCGTGATGGCACCCAAGGCCAAACGATCTGCTTCATCATCGAAGGCGGTCGTCACTGAGGCCCAAAGGGGCGGTTCCTCCATGCAGGAAGCCCCTATCTCAGGTATAACACCATCAGGCTTGATCTTCGCCATTAGAGGGTTTATGGAGTCCTTATAACCCTAAAAATCCCTTCTTTGAAAGAGAACCGCCGACGTGGATTCGAAATCGTGCTTGATCCTCAGACGCGGTCTTTGAATGGACAAACAAGGCGCGGGTTTGATGACCCTACTGCTTTTATCCGCTTGAGGATGTACTTGTTTGTTGAATGTAGGGCGCCAGTAAGCCTTGCGTTCCGGAGTTATCACTTAGAATGTTTCTAATTGTGAATGATCCGGACGCAGACTTGATTCTTGCGTTCTGTGAGATCAAAACGCTGGCTTTTATGTATCCTGCGCCTGAACCTAAGTACTTGGAGATTTTCCATAAGTCTTGGATTCTTAAAACGCAGACTCCCTGCTGGCCTCATGGTCCTCCGGTCTGGACACGGGTCTTCGGGTCTGGACGCGGATTTTGACAATTTTCTGCGTTCAGTATCCCTTCTGCGTCTGGATTATAGACACTTAATCATTTTCGTTATACTTCTGATCAAGTGTCATTTTCTTATGCAGTGCGACATTCTTCCGACCCACTCTCCAAGAGGCGCCACTTCGGGCACATAGGTGGTGCTGACCGCGATTTGACCTTTGTGTTGCAAAGGACTGCTCCTGTGACTACTGACAAGTTGAAGGAGCGAAGGGAGAGGCTCTCCAATGCTGACATGGCAACCTTTCGGGGCTTATGACTGATGCAGCATTCACAACGGATGCTCGCGCTCCGATGGAGAAGCCTGCTTTCTTCTTTGGAGACCACATCAGCGAGGGCGGCTATTCTTTGCATGACGGAGATTATAAATGGCTCCGTCAGATGGGGGATAGAAGATTCTTTCTTCCGAACATGGAGAGGATGTACCCACTGTCTTATCTCCAGCACATGTCCGTCCCTCGAAAGATGACATGGGAGCTTTCCCGACCCGTCCCGGAGGTTACTCTCGGCAGCTTAGGCTCCAAGAAGGTCTATCATGCTGGTCATGATAAGGAGGCTATCGGCCTGTTTCTCGGGCTGTTCAGGACCGATCACCCAGTAGGAGAAACTCCTAAACTCGGCACCACCTTTCTCAACGCATTCATGAAGGTGGGGGTGATTTTTCGGTCGACTTCCGTGCGCCCGGGTGGATCCATTCCACCGAGAAATATTGGTGGGGCAAGATGGTGAGCTTCGTCCTTACCGATCTTGGAGGCCTGTTGGAGCAGGTGGAATTGTACCAAGCGGTCAGGGCCGTGCAGTATGGTATTCCAACAAGTTCTCAAAACTTCTTTGGGATCTTGGAGCGGTACAATCCTCTGACGGGGACATTCTTCACTCCGGTCGGGGAGATGGGCCTTGCCCTGCACGAGCTGTTCGAAGTCTCGGGGCTGGTGATGGGGGACTCTCCCTATGAGGAATACGTCCCGACCGCTGAGGAGCTTCACCTTATGAAGAAAGGGTCTCCTCGGGTGTACGAGACTTATTGGGAGGTGTTATGTCACTTCCACATTTGCGGCCAGATGACCTCTGGAGGGAGAGGGGAGTCAAGCAGCTGTCCTGGGCAAGCTACTTGTTCAATGGCGTCAATCAGAAAGACCATCCAGTGACCCGACTGGCTCCCAGCTCCGACGAGGAGATTGCCGATAGGATCAATGCTTCTGTAGACTCCTACACCACGGAGTCGAACGAGGATACTTTCGAACCTGACATGGTTTTTGAAAGTTTCCATCACCAAGCCCGGATCCCTATCTCCAATCGAGCACTGTTGGCGGGCTTCTTAATGTTGTGGTTGAAGCGCTGTGTGGTGCCGACACTGCCACATGAAGTGATTGTTGCCGACGTAGTGTACCCGCGGTGCTCCTGGCCTATGGTAGGTCCGTAGCCCTCCTTCCGGCCATGGCGGCCGGTATTCAAAGCGGGTTGCGGGCCTTGACTCAGAGTCTGTGCAGGGCAGAGAAGGTTGTCGACTCCCAGGGTGAGCCGATTGTTGACTCGGAGGGGAGGCCGACGGTAAAACGTCCCAACCCTCGGGTTGAACTTCCCTACACGTACCTAATGGCTTGGTACGTTATGCACTGTCCCTCTTTGATGACGCCGGTGTCTTGGAGTGAGGGGTTTATCCCTTTCGTACAGCGGTTGGAGAATTCAAGCCGGTGCAACACCTACATGTATTTCATTCGGAAATGCATTCTAGCTGCTTTGAACTACCAGCTCAATCGCTGCTTCCCCGAGATTGCTGGTGCATCTTTCGGGGATAAACTTGTTGACTTCGTGGGCTCAGATGACTTGACGAGGCTATCCTCGGGAGCTTTCTGGTGGTTGGTCAATATCCGGCCTGGGTACGTGCTTTTCCGACAAGGGAATTCATGCACTATTGAGCCGTACATGCCGAATCGCTTCGCCCGACAGTTCGGCTATGACCAACTATATGTCGGTAATCCCAACGCTCGACTCGCCTTCAGTGGGAACTTGTTTGAAGGTGCTCGGGCTTGGTATTATAGTGTGGCTGGAGGGACGGATGCGCTTTTTCGTCTGCCCCTTAAAGAACCGAAAGGCTGTACAAGCCTTAGCTTCTGTACCTGGTACTTCCAAGCCAACCAGACGCCTGACTTTGCTTCGGAGTACTCATACATTGAGAGTATTAATGCATCTTACGAAGCAAAGTTGGGGTCCAACAAACGCTCTCGAGGCGTTGAGGAGTATCAGAAGGCTCTGAAGGAGACCAGAAGAGTATCAAGGGAGGAGCCGCGGGCAGCAAAGGGTCAACAGGTGACGCGTAAGCGTTCTCAAGGTTCTACTTCCACTGTTGATCCCGCCCCCAAGAAGGTCCGAAGAGACTTGGCGGTCGCAGTTTCTCCGTCCGGAGACATACCTTCTGGTGTTGAAGAACAGAGGGAAGAAGCGGAAGATAAGGATGACGCCCCTTAGTCCGTACCCGTGGGTTGCGCAGCAGGGGCCTCATGATTCTAGAAGAAGGGGAGTTTGCTGACAAACCCACCGCCGCTGATGAGGTTGAGCAGTTTGAAGCCGACATAATGAGCGGAGGTGATGTTGAGATTCCAGGGGTATCAACTCAGCATGGATCTTCTTCAACCCGCGAGGGGAGGGATGAGGCCCAACAGCCCGGGTCCCCTAGTGTATTAATCCCCAGTCCTCGGGTAGTTGACCCCAGCCCTGCCACTGGGGTATTTGGTGGCAAGGCCCCGGTTACCGAGGTTTCCCATGTTGCATTATCGTCTTCTTCATCCGAAGAAGAAGAGTATGACTCAGGCGACGAGGTCGACTTTGGCGATGAACCCGCTCCTCCGGATCCGAGTAAATTCTCACACATCTCAGAAGAGGAAATATATGGGTGTGAGCCAGTGACGGCGTTATCACAAGCGGCAACTGCTCCTGCTGAAGGTACTCTTGTTGTCTAGTTGACCCGGTTTTCCCTTTTTAATTAGGGAAAAGGTTCTGACATTTTCCTTTTATGCTACAGGGTTGGCCGCGGATAGCGAGGCTACTACTTCCTCACATATCGAGGAGATGCTGTAGGAGCTGGTCCAGCTGGGAAGAGTTGAGGCTCCAGTTGCTGAGATGTCTCAAGAGAAGGCAGCCATAGAAGTCGGGAGACTTCCACCCTGCAGGATTCGCCTAAGAACCCGCCATCTTTGGAACCTCAACTAGGTAAGAAAATGTTGATATTTTGAATGTTTTCCTTTTATTGTCATGACTGACGCTTTGGTGATTCGCAGGGAGGGCTGAGGAAGCTCAGGCAGAGGACCTGGCGGTCAGTGCCTGCCCGGGAGGCCGTGCGGCTCAGACCTCGGCCAAGGACCCTGAAGAGGTCGAGCTTACCATCATTTCATCGGTTGCGGAGGTCTCTACGGACGTAGTACCTCCAGAAGCGCCGGCGGACGCTCTTGCTCCTGCCGCACCCGTGGCCAACCCGACTCCTGTACCAGAAGAATCGGCTTACGTCCCTCGCCCCGTGATGGAAAGGGGATCAGGGAGCACTTCAGCGGAATTCTTCCCATGTGGTGATACCATGGGGGAGCTGGCGCACCAAGTGGTAAAGCAGTTCTTTGCCTCTATGCGATCATGTATTGACCTCATTCTGTCTAGGAATAGCTCCTTCGAATTTGCCTGGATGTTTCTCGGAAATCTGGTTGAGAACATCAATTTAGCTGGAGGCCCTTCACCAGCCAAAGCGTGTCAGTTGCTGGTGGAGCAGTTGGGACATGACTTGAAAGAGCTTAGATCCCTGGAGAATGCTGGCTCATTTCACGAGGCCCAGGAAACTCTGACCAGGCTTCTTGCTGCTCAAGAGCAAGAGTGAAGGGAGATGGAAGAAAGGATAGCTGAAAGGACCTGTCTTCTCCAATGTTTCCAGGCTGACCATCGGAAGCTAACTGGCGAGTCAAAGGAGTCCGAGATGGTCATGCAGGCTGCGAAGCAGGTTATCCTCGATGCTCGAGCTACCATAGCCAGAGCTGAGGCCTTGATTGCTATCAATGAACAGAAGTTGGCCAATTCTGAAAAGAGGCTAGCGGAATTAGAGGCTGCCAAGGTGCAAGTTGAGGAAAATCTCTCTGTTAATTCTTCCGAGCTGGAATCCCTGCGAGTGCAGCTGGCTGCGAAGAGATTTTTATCCGAGGAGGAGCTACGGGCCCAGGCTCTCATGGAAGCTGAGAAGGCGCGTCAGCATGAGATACATCGCCTTAGAGAACAAATCCGTTCTTTGGCGAACCAAGACTTTTAGCCTTCTTCTTTTTTTTTTGTAAAGAAAAAGGACACTCTATTCACCAAGAGTGTTTGTACTTGCTTTTACCATTTTTTGAATAATAAAAGTCTTTGAAATTTTCTGTTCCATCTTCATTGCTCTACTGTAGATGAATTCAACCTCTCAATCACAGATTTCGGCTGTGCTCTTCTGGCTGGCTGCGAACGCTGAACTTAGATAAAACTAAGTTCTTTTGACGAAACGCGGCGTCGATTCATAAAAAGAGACGCGGCTCTGAGGCACGCGATTCTGACCTGCTAGTGAAGACGCGGTTCAAGTGGACGCGAAGGACGCAGCTTCGAGCGTGACTCACTGGCCACAGTCTTTAACTTTATCCAGGCGCAGGAATCAGGATGCATCAAGAGTGTGGTCTCACGCCCCTTACAATTGACGCGGTCTGGGACGTGACGCTGAGACTCGGTGCAAGACCTCTCTTTATCCATACAGACGCAGCTCCAAGACACTTGTGAAAGTGATAGGCCTTCTCTGCTGAAGATATAAGCTTTGGGACGCAGCTCTATGCGCTTTCCCACTGAGACCCCCAGAATGAGTCCCTTTTGTTGATGGGCGCAACCTTGAGTTGTCCGAGAGACGCGGAGCAACTTTGAGTCATCCAAGAGACGCGAAGGGTCTTCTAACCTGGAATGAAGGAGAACGCAGCTCTCACATCTGCGTTTGGTGCAACTTCCCAGGCGTTAAGTGCAGCCTGACATAAAGATCCCGCGAGATTTTCAAACGTCAAGTCTTCATTGACGATTGGGAACCCGCATCATCCGTTGTTTCCCGAAGCGGTTGTCCACGCGTCGGTTCTTCATTGGGCTTAGGCGTTAATGCCTTTTAATGCCAAACCGGCGCTGGCGGTTGGAGACCAGCGTCTTCGATGTTTCCCGAAGCGACGCTCCACGCGTCAGCCTTCATTGGGCTTTGACAGTCGTGGGTCATTAAGGCCGACGGTTCTGATTATGAACCATTAATTATGGTTATTATGGGCTGCCTATAAATAGGGCTCACCCTCTCCCTTTAGCAGTCCCATACTTGGACTGTTTTCTTTTGACAGCGAGTGCGCTGAGGGGCTCCTTCTTCTCCCTTCAAGGACTTTACCAGGGGCCTGCCTCCATGGATGAAGATGACCCAGAACTTTCATGCTTCTGTTTGGTCTCTTTAGAAGATTACTACTGTCAAGTGATTTCAATAACAGAAGCCGTCTCCTTAAGCACCTTTTATGTCCGCGCTTCGATGCAGAGAGTTCAATTCTTAGTGGAGGCCTCTGCGGGTACGCCGTCCCGACTTGCCATGACATTTTTAACCCAGCTAAGTTTGAATTCTGATATCTCTTAAAGAGATTCATCATCCGGATGAAGTCTTAGTTGGTGCATTCCTTTTCTGGAATTTGCGCCATCGACTTAAACTTCTCTGGACGCCAGTATAGCATATTTAGACACCTGGCCGCAGGCTTTGCACATAGAGCTCGCGTCTTGGGGCTGTCGACTTAGGAGAATCTCAATTCAGACTGGAGGTCTGAGGCCTGAGTCTTGCAACCCCTGTTCATCCACAGGGAGATGGAAATTCTCGCGTCTGATTCTCTTCACGTCTCGTCCTTTAAGCGCGGATGTCAAATGAGACTGCGTCTGAATTCCGTGTATATCAGAATTTTGACCGCGTCTGTTTCCGCCGCCGCAGATGTTCGCTGCGCGGGTCATTCCCACGTCTGAAATCCTTCGGCAATAGCTGCGTCTTTCACTTAGTTTTTCTGTTGAAGTATACTAAGCTTCAGATCTTCTAATTTCGTTGCTTCTTGTAGGTAAGCTTGATCATCCTTTTTCATGTTCGCTGGGCCCGTGGGAGAATATATCGGCTGGCGAACTTGTTCGATGTTCGTCCACAAGAGAAGAAATCATGGTCCCCTCGTCAACAAGGGAAGAAATCTTGGTCCCTGACGGGGACTTAACCCTCGCCAAGATCTCTTTGAATTCGACGCACCAGTCATGCTTGCTGGCATGGCATGGTCAGAGTAAGGATGGCGGCGGGGGTAGCGGTGTATATAGTGGTGGTTAGCATCCCCTGTGAGGTCTTAAAACCTCCTCTCTTACCCCAGAAGTGACATCGAGGAAACTCCATGCTCATTGGACGATCTTCTGGCGGAAGAGATGTTCATCAACGAAGGATCACACCCCCACTTCGGATGGTCCGGCAGGATCGGAGGATTCTGCTGCCATCAAACCTCAAGAACACCATTGCTCTCCATCAACCAGAGACTTCTTCGATGTTTACATCATGCATCGTGGTGCAACCAGCTTCTGATCATTGCCACAATGTCTGCTCCTACTTTGGCGCTCTTCCAAACATCTTGTACTTGGAGTCAAACGCAGCTTTAAGGAGTGAGTGCAACCTCTGAGAGAGAGACTTCTTTGTACTCCTTTATCTGTAACACTCAATCTTATTGAATAAGAGAGCGTTTTGTATCACTTTCATATGCCTGGATATATAAATAAAAGTGACACTTTTCTTTTTGTCTCTTCTATTGTCTTGAACTCTTTTGTCTCTTTTTAGTCAGACGCATAGAAGCAAAGAATCTTTGGCTTGTCAGAATCATGATGAAAATTTTAACAAGTCAAATTTTGTGGGAAAAAAATCCTATCTGAAGAACCCCGCAATGCTGTCAGAGGTGTGATATTAACTTGACAGAGATAAGATAATTTTGGTGGGCCTGCCACTTTATGAAAAGAAAGTGACAGGTTGAATTGGTACCCCCAGTGAAGATGAACTTTTATCAGAGGTCTAGGATTAACTTGATTAAGATCAGCTGGGGGTTAATGAAAACACTGTTAATGGTGTAATGTTAACCTAACAATGTTTTTAAGTGGACTTGTTATTCTGTTGATGAGAATAACGAGTGAAACTAAATTCGCGGGGGATCTAGGAAAGTCTTTACCGTTGGAGGTGTGATATTAACTCAACGGGTTGAAAGTTGTCTTGTCAGAAGTGTGATGTTAACTTGACAAGAATGTGAGTCAGAGGTGTGATATTAACTTGACTCAGAAGCATTTCAGCTTTCATTTGGGAAAACTGAAAGTGTCGTTGTCATAGGTGTAGTGTTTAACTTGACAATGAGGGTAATGCTAGAGGTGTAATTTTGAACTTGGCATTAGTCATCTCGACTTCGACAAGGAAGTCCGTGGGAAAGTCATGGCCGTAAGTGTATTGTTGAACTTGGCGATGACCTGGATGCTAGAGGTGTGGTGTTAAACTTAGTATCGTTCATTTCAGCTTCGATATGGAAGTCTGAAGAAAGGTGACTGTCAGAGGTGTGATGTTAACTTGACAGAAACTCGATGTACTGTTTAGAAGTATAATGTTAACTTAACAGTAATTTGTCAGAGGTGTGGTATTAACTTGACAGAAATTGACTTGCGATATGAGCAATTTGAGGACCTGCATTCTATTGATGAGAATCGACAAGTGGAGTTTAAAAATGTCAGAGGTATAGTGTTAACTTAACAAATTTAGATTTGCGATATGAGCATTTTGAAGACTTGCCATCTTATTGATGAGAATTGGCAAATGAAATTTGAAGTGCCAGAGGTATAGTGTTAACTTGGTAACGACTGTATTTTGTAGACCTACCATTCTGTGGATGAGAATTGGTAAGGGATTTTGGAGGGGAAAGTGGAGTCGAGTCCACTTAGGATTTTTAGCAAACCCTCAGCTATCAACGGGTTTGAGGTGCCTTTACCAACCACCGTTTGAGTTGGGCTAGCCATGCTATTCCCCTCAGCATGATGAGTTGTCGAAGACTTATGTTGGGCTTAAAGGCCAACATTTTCCTCTATCCTTAGCCGTCGGAGGCGTCGGATATTAATAAAGAAGCTCTTCTTGTTCTGATCAGAGGTGTAATTTTGGACTTGATCGGAGGAGGAGTACTATTAAGGATAGTACTTCTTCAAGAATCTGCCATTGATTGGCATCATGAGTGTATCGCCATTTGAAGTTATGAGGCGATACGATCCATTTGAGTAGACTGACTCTACTATGAATGGTCCTTCCCATTTGGGCTGGAATTTCCTTTTGTCTAGTGCGTCATCACCATGGGTCTTCTGACAGCTAAGACAAGGTCGCCTTTCTTGAAAGTTCGCACTTTAACTTTCTTGTTGAAGGCTCTGGTAATTCGAGCTTGGTAAAGCTCGATTTGTTGTTGGGCCTGCAGACGCTTGTCATCTAAGGCTTCCAATTCTTGGAGTCGCTGTCGATGTTTCTCCTCATTCGTCATCTCTGCTATCAGGGCGACGCGTAGAGATGGAATTTGGATTTCGAGTGGAAGCACGGCTTCACACCCATATACTAAAGAAAATGGTGTAGCTTTAGTTGGGGTTCGAACAGTTGTGCGATAAGCCCATAAGCATTCACCCAGCTTGTCGTCCCAGTCACGTTGACTTTTTGAGACGAATTTCTTGAGAAGCTTGCCAATGGTCTTGTTGAAAGCTTCTGCGAGGCCATTAGCGGCGGGGTAGTATGTCGTTGAGGACACACTCTGGATTCTGAACTTAGTGCAGAACCTTTGGAAAGCTTGACTGATGAATTGGAGCCCATTGTCGTGGACAATTCGTCGAGGTACCCCAAAACGGTAAATGACGTGATGTTTCACGAACTTGATCACGTCAGATGACTTCACCTCCTTCAAAGGAACGGCTTCAGCCCATTTGGAGAAGTAATCAGTTATTGCCAAAATAAACCGATGTCCTTTTGATGATGGAGGGCTGATAGGGCCAACTACATCCATCCCCCACATTTCAAATGGCCAGGTAGAGGCCGTGGAGTGAAGGTAGCCTGGTGCTTGATGGATAAAATCGCCATGTACTTGGCAGGCGTGACATCTTTTGGCATAAGTGATGGCGTCAGCGATCATCTTAGGCCAATAATACCCCAGCCTTTGGAGTCGGTATGCAAGTTTTGGGCCAGGTTGATGGGCTCCACACATACCGTCATGGGCTTCTTTCAATACCTCCTGTGCCTCCTTTTGTGAAAGGCAGCGAAGCAAGATCCCGTCATGCGATCGACGATACAGTGTTCGCGTAATCGCATTATAATAGTATTTAGGGGCTTTCCTTCGAATGGCAGCCGCTTCTTTGGTGTCTTCAGGCAGGATGCCATACATGACATAATCAATGTAGGGGAATCGCCAGTCTCTAGGCTCTGAACCGGTTGACAATTCCAGCACTTCTTTGCTTTGACAATCTCCCTTTGACTCCTGATAGTCCTTGGGAGCAATTCTCGGGCAATATAGGTCGTGGCTGTAGACGAATATCTTCTCTATCGCTCCAGCTGGAAGAGCTAGTGAGGCCGCGAGGGATGCCAGTGCATCTGCATGCGCGTTTTGCCTGCGCGGTACATGATCGATGTAGAAGTTTGTGAACCTCTCGGCCATGTGGATAGTTGCGTTGTAGTAGGGTACTAGGTCCTCATGTCTGACTTCGTACTCCCCGCAAACTTGGCTGACGATGAGTTTAGTGTCGTCGTATGCCTCGAGATTTTTAACGCCAATCTCATCGGCGAATTGCATCCCAATCAAAAGAGCGTTGTACTCAGCCACATTGTTGGAGCAAGGCTCAGTTAGCGAGACGGCTCGGGGAATCACATAGTTCTGTGGCGAGACGAGTACTACTCCTACCCCCGCTACGATGTGTCCTTTTGGGCTTGTTCTGGATGCACCGTCAAAGAAGAGTTGCCACACTTGACTTTCAAACGATGTCTGAGTCAAACAGACTTCGGCCACTTCATCTGGGAGATCCTCGTAGACTTTGGCTGCCCTCGGATCTGGGTGCTCAGTTAGGAAATCTGCCACCGCTTGTCCCTTAATAGCCTTTTGCGGCAAAAAGTGCATCTCATACTGGGATAGCAATATGGCCCATTTTGCCAGCCGGCCATTCAATGATGAAGGCTTAGTCATAAGTAACCTCAGGGGGTTGACTTTTGATATGACGTTTATACTTTGGCCTACCAGATAGTGTCGCATTTTCTGAATGGCGAACACTAGTGCCAAACATTCCTTCTCGATCGGATTATACCGATGTTTGGCTCCGATCATTGTTCTACTCAGATAGTAGATCGCTTGCTCTCGTCCTTGATCGTCGTTCTGAGCTAGTAGAGCTCCCAAAGAATGATCCATTGCTCGGACGTATACCAGGAAAGGTTTCCCGGATATCGGAGCTGCAAGGACTGGTGGTTGGGTGAGGTATTGCTTGATTTCCTCGAATGCTTGTTGGCAAGCGTCATCCCAAATGAACGAAACACCCTTCTTCATTAGCTTAGCGAAGGGTTGGCATTTTTCGGAGAGGTTTGAGATGAACCTGTGGATGTACGCCAATCGTCCTTGCAATCCCCTGAGTTCCTTGAGATTTCTCGGAGGTTGCATCTCCTGGATAGCGCGAACCTTTTCCGGGTCTAAATGGATTCCGGTGGAGGTTACAACAAACCCTAGGAACTTGCCGCTGGCCACCCCCAGGAAGGATTTGGTAGGATTCATCTTCAACTGATGGGCCCGCATGATGTCGAAGACAACCTTTAGGTCAGCTATGTGATCACTTTTAGCGCGGCTTTTTACTGCAATGTCATCAACATAACATTCCACTGTTTTGCGCATTTGCTGATGGAAAATAGCGTTCATGGCCCTTTGATATGTTGCCCCCGCATTCTTCAGTCCGAAGGGCATGACGTGTAGCAGTATACCCCCAATGGTGTCCTGAAGGAGGTGTGCTTTTCGTCATCAGGATACATTTTGATTTGATTGTATCCTGAGAACCCGTCCATGAAGGACATTCGTTCGAATCCACAAGTATTGTCAATCATAACATCTGTGATTGGCAGTGGGAATTCGTCTTTGGGACAAGCCTCGTTTAGATCACGGAAGTCGATGCAGATCCGGATCTTTCCGTTTTTCTTGGCAACGGGAACGATGTTGGCTACCCAGTCGGGATGTTGTTCTTCCCTGATGAAGCCAGAATCTATGAGCTTTCTGACTTCTGATTGAATCGCCTCCATTATCTCTGGGCGGAATCGTCGCTGTTGTTGTTTAACAGGCTTTACGTCCGAATTGATGTTGAGGCGGTGCATAGCCACTTGAGGATCAAGTCCGGGCATGTCTTCGTAATTCCAGGCGAAGACGTCTATATACTCTTGAACAAGAGATATTAGATCCTCTTTCTCCGAAGGTGACAGGTCGTCACTTATGAAGATGGGCTTAGGATTAGCTTCATTCCCCAGATTGATCTGAACAATCTTGTCTTCTGTGGGTGGCTCGCGCTGCTCAAAGCGGGTATCCCAAAGAGTATTTAAATGTTTGATCCAAGGATCTGTATCAGATTGGATCATTTCTTCATCTCCGTCTTCCAGGTGCTTGTTGAAACCATGTTCACTGAAAGTTCTTTGAAGATGTTGCCGACACTGACACCTGACTCCCATGATGACGTGCCGGAAGAGTAATCGTGGCTTGACGATTCTCGAGAATCAGAGGCTGATGGAGCCGGAGTTGATACATAGCCTAACCCCCTGCGCGTCCGATGATAATAATCGGGTGCTTTTCCTTTCGGCACAAAGGATCGAAGTAGTGTTCTCCTTCCTCTGCCGAAGTTTAACTCGAGCCTGCTGGTTAGATCATATCCCATGTTTTTCATCATTCTGAGTGCCTTTGGCTCATAATGACCGAACTGAGGGGGTTCTTGCTCGCTTTCTGATTCTTCATGGTCCATTGGCTCGGAGTCAATTCGTCCAAAAAGAATTGGTCTTTGGCCCTTCCTTCTCGCGGGAACCATGAATATTGATTGTTGCGCATCGCCGACATTTCGACATGTTTCAAAGGACGATTTCACTGGTACATGCAATGATGTCAAAGCACCCATTGCCGACCAGAGATCGTCATCCACGTCGGTGCTAGTGTCTGACGGTACTAAATCAGAAGCAAACACAGAAAAATACGCTAAATCCAATTCTTCATTAAGGTACCAACTGCCTACATCATCGGCGGAGGTATTATCAACATCAGGCTTATTAATGCCCGTTACAGGTGGATCTAGCTCCACACACACTCATCTTCCTCCAGCTCGGTGTCGGCTTCATTGCCAGAATCTGGTTCCTCCGGTTGTGGGACTTCATCTGTCTCCACAGATTCCTGATATAGGAGGGAATCTGTGAAATAATTCTCCACTCCCTTGAACGGATGCCTCTCGGCAATCAACGTTCGCACCTTTCCACTCCCGTCAATGTATTTCATGACTTGGTGTAGAGTAGAGGGAACGATAGAATTGCGATAAATCCAGGGTCTTCCCAGCAGTAGATTGTAGGAGGTGTCAGCATCTATGACGTAGCATGTCACTTCTGACCTTAGATCTCCAATCTGGCATTTGAGCTTGACCTTCCCCATTGGACGGGTACTATTTGAAAAACACCTAGAGGGGGGGTGAATAGGTGTAAGTGCTAATCTAATAAACTAAATGCAAACTAAGTGCGCTAAATGCGGAAGCTAATGCAAATTATGCACAAACTAATACAATACAACAAGTGTAGCCGAATTCCCCTTGCGAGGCTCTGGACTAACTCCCCTTGATTCCCCTTGAAATGGGTTGAGGTGCTATGTGAAGCTCTTGTTGGATGAGTATAAGTTAGGCGCACACACACAAGCAATCCAAGCAATGTGCACACACAATCAAGCCAAGCAATAAAGAATATAGCAATATGAAATAATGCAAGGCAACACAAGCAATATGATATGGCAATATGAATTATGCACAACACAAGCAAATATGGTATGATATGAAGTATGATGCTTTGCACAAAGTAAATGAGAGAGAGTTAGAGAGACAATGGGAGCAATCGCAAACAACGAGATTTGTTTCGAGGTTCGAGCACCTTGCTCTACATCCCCGCCTACACCACCGTGTAGGATTTCCACTATCTCAACTCCCACCGAGGGAACCTCTACCGAAGAGGATTTCTTACAATACTAGGAGTACCAAACTCCTCTCTCAAACAACCACCTCACAACCGAGGGGTAAGGCCCGTAGCCAATACAACAACCAATCCACACACCTCTACCGAAGAGGCTCACAACCAAACTCCACCTCTACCTAAGAGGGAGCAAACCAATACCACTCCGATCACCTCTACCGAAGAGGGATACAACAAATAAAGGAGGGTTTACAACAAGTGGTTCAAAATCACAAACTCTCTTTTTCTTTCTTTTTCCACAAAACAAAGATCCTAATAGTTTAGGATAGTAGATAGCTCAAGTGTGGAAAACTAGGTGTTTGGAAAACTAGCAACAAAGAAAATCACTTGGGAAAATCCTTCCAAAAGATATAGAATGAAAATCAAGACAAATCTCCCAAAATATTCTTTTCTTTGATTTTTCCAAAAACCTAAAACAATAAAGATTGAAGAATTAAAGCCCCAACACTTTTGAAAACTTGTTTTAAAACCTCTAGAAACCAGAATTTTTCTCCTTAAAAAACTTAGCCAAAATCCCAAAGAGATGGAGTTTATATAGGCCAAACAGAAAACTAGCCGTTAGAGCTGAGCTGGCAGCTCTGACAGGCGTCGGTCGACCGGCCCGGTCGACCGCCAACGGTCAGAAAAGTGACCGTTGGGCACTAGCGGTCGACCGGCCGGGTCGACCGAAACATCCTGAGAGTTGAACTCTCAACTCGGTCGACCGGTCCGGTCGACTGACTACAATGTGTAGCCAGCGTGCACGTCTGTGCACATCGGTCGACCGATCCGGTCGACCGGCCACTTGGTGCGGTCGACCGGTCCGGTCGACCGAACTGGCCTGGCAGGCACAGTGCAGATCTGCACAGATACGGGATTTGAAAATAGGTCTTTTCACTCAATAAAAATCCCATAAATTCACAGTAAATCTAAAAAATAGTTTTAATCACAATAAAAACTGTTTTTCTAAAAACATGTCTTTCTAAAACTTGTTTTATCATTTTACTTTGATAACCAAACTTGTGATAAAAATTTCAAGACATATATCAATCATATCAATTCATTTTTTGTGTCTTGCCAATTTTCATAAACAAAACTTGTATTTTTATCAAACTTTGATTTTTCCAAAACATGAATAGAAACGTCAAAATAAGTTTGTCTATAAGTTAAGCATGTATGTATAAATAGAAAACATCTACTATACATATAAATCATGAAACTTGTTTTGATCAAACTATTCATGAAAACTAAATATCAAAACATAAAACGTGTGTGTTTGTGCACTTGAGCATATCAACTAAACTAAGCTTTACAAATGGATCTAAAACTCTATCTAAACTAGGATACCTAAGTCTTCTTGACGATCTTCATCTTCAAGTAGACTTGCTCCAAAACTCCGTGATTCTCCAAGTGCAAAGGTATGATCTTTAAGCTTTGGCACCGGAATCACCATGATAAGCTTCTAATCATCTTGTTGAAGCTAATCACCAACTAATATCCTGTTAATGATCTGAAACTTAGAAACACAAGAATATTAGTAAACATAACTACATGAGTGTTGATCATCATCAAAACTAGAGTGGAAGGCCATTGGGCCAACAATCTCCCCCTTTTTGATGATGACAAAACTCATGGAGTTATATATGCATGGATTAAAGATAAGCTTCAAGGAAGCTCCCCCTTAACTCATGCATAACAAATGAATAAATAAATATGCAATGAAAGCTTATGATTCTAAACAAGAGACATACATATTTTTCATATATTTATGTTTATTTGCTTATGCATGAACTCATATATGCAAAAACATAAAGAAGCATATATAAAGTCTAGATACCAATTATAAAGCAAACTCTATATATCAATTAAACTTAATATTCTTGAGATTAAAAACATAATATATGCATATAAACGTAAGCATGCATATAAAACTCAAATACTTCTCCCCCTTTTTGTCAATCATCAACAAAGGGGTAAACAATCAAAACCATAGATAAAATGAGGGGTAAAAATCTTTCTCCCCTTTTTGTCAATCAAAACAATGCAAACAATGTTCTCCCCCTTTTTGTCTAAAACAAAAAAAAAAAAATCAATAAGGGGTGACTACAAACATGATATCAATTAAAAATATGTCAATGAAGCATCTTGATACCAATAAACAAGAATCAATGTATGTTATATGCTATATACATTCATGAAGAGGAAGACGCTAAGTTAGCTTCCCTACACATATGCATTACATGAAGAAGGGTTGACAAGCCCCAATTCACATAACACATATTATGTAATGCATAAGAGGAGATGTGAAGCTCCCCCTACACACGTATATCATATAAAGAAGAGTTGTCAAGCTCCTCAATTTATAATATACTCAACATGAATCTATATGTAAGAGAGATGTTAAGCTCTCCTTGCATATAGGAAATACAAATCAAAACTTTGAATATTTTCTTTAAACAACATTTTGAGATACCAATTGTAATTAAACATAACAAATTACCAATTGTAAAATAACATAACAAATTTTGAATGTCTAAACACAAATTTTGATACCATTGTAAGAATATATTTCATTTTGAAAAACATATAAATAACTTTTAATCATAAAGTGTGAGAGTACCAATACCAATTGAAATACAAAATCATATTTTCTCCCCCTTTATGAAATACAAACAAAAGTCATGCATAGTCTTGATAACAATTTAAAAGTAATCAATTTAAACAAAATTGAAACTCAAGCACTAGCATAAACACAAACATATATATGTATGAAAGATAGATACCAATAGAAATTGATATACTTAGAATTTAAAGCATACATACATACAAAACATATATGAGTATACAAGAAGATCAAAATGATACCAATTGAAAGAGTTCAATGATACCAATTGACATAACAATAAGGTCAAGTGTATACATCATATTATCTACCACCCAATCATAATTCAAGTTTTAAAGATTTTCAATTTAGGGCATACATGAACATGATCTCCCATCCTACCGCCCTTGATGGTAGGGGTTTTCAAAAATAGATTTGAAAATGTAGTTTTGTTTGAAAATCTCTACCATATGAAGAATACCGCAACTAGTTAAATGGAAAACTTGTTAACTAGCACGAAATCCTTCAAGCAAGGAATAAAACAAAATTGTTTTTCATAAACATGAAATTCACATTATATCAAACACTCAAGTTCAATTAGGCATAAATAAGACTCATGAATAGGTGTAAAACATGAGCAAGCAATAGATGTGAGTGTACAAATAAATATGAAGATCATAAATATGAAAATTAGGCAATAAGCTCAATTATTCCTTAAAACACGAAATCATCAAAACTATCTAATCTTCAAGGCATATGTATGTCTAATACAAACTAATGTATACATATATATCCAAAACATAAAGAGTCCACAAGATATATGCATTAAGGCACGTGGCTCAAAAGGATACTCATGTATAGTCAATAGTTTGGATAAGATGGACATATACATGAAGTTAAATATTGACACATAAACATGAAAACATGTAAGGCTAAATTTTCAATAAAACAAATATCATTTCAAGGTATATGTATGAATTGTCAAACATGAAGTATACATACATATCCCTAAACACAATTGAGTCCATATATATAGATTTGCATGAAAGGCAAATGACTCAAGGGTATACATGTATATCTTAAAGTTTGGCAATACAAACATATACATGAAGTGAAAACTCATAAAACAAATCCAAAAATAGAATACAAGTTAAATGTGTGAATCATCAAAACTAGACTATACTAGCACATTTAATGGGTTCAAATAAGCGTTCAAGCTCATACATATATAGATTTATTTGTGGCCCACTATATGTACAAGTATAATTCCTAGTCTTAATGAAAACAAACACTTAAACATATATTCAAAACATGAAGCATCAAAAACACATATAAATCATCATGATAAAAGTAAAACATGATTATTATGTAAATTCACATGTATTAGATTCATGATGTACATTATAGCTCAAACAAAAGTGAGAACACTAATTATGGGTTCATATAAGCATGTGTGTCTCAAATACTATATATGTATGTCAAGGATCTAATAAACATGGAATGAACATACTAATCCATAGACATCAAAAACATGCTATAAACAATGAATATTAAAAGCATGTAAACAATAAATGGGAGTAAAGGATTGTTACCAAAAAACGAAGAAGCAACTCTCCTTGTCTCCAAAACTTGGTGGTCCTCTCCACCAACTCTTCCCTTGAAAGTGATGCATCCAATAGATTTCCTTTAAGTCCGGAACGCATCCACTCCAGGTGTCATCACTCTCACGTCATGTGAGAGCCCACACCTACATCAAAAATAGGAGGGGTGGTCTTTGGTACCCACATCTTGTTGGGTCCATGGGGGTTAGTCCCTTCTCTAACCCAAACAAACTTCTTTGCTAAATTATCAATATTTAATCTATCAAAACAAAATTTAGCAAGGTGGCCTTACGTCCACAATGTGTACAAGTGTACACATGAGCATACATATGGTGATGGGTGTGTCCGTGAGGAGCATGTGTATGCCGTGGAGGGTGTGCATGCATAGAAGTTGAAATTTGTTTCTTTCGAACCAAGGTTTCCAATCGTGAGTGGTTCATGGCACATTGGCTCATAGTGGAGCCCAAACAATCCATTTTCTTCTTTAACAAATTTATATCATTTTCGAGCATAGAAGAAGTGGAACATGCAATGGGTGATTTAGGTGAAACTACCCTAGCATGGCAAACATGAGAATCAATCTTATTTTGCAAAATAATATTTTTTTCTCTAAGCAAACATTTAAATCATTGGAAATAGAAATGATTTTGTTTTTCAAAACAACATTCTCTTTTAAAACAAAATCTACTTTAGAAGACAAATTTTCATTTTTCTTCAAAATAGCATGGCAATCATTTTTAGACTTTAAAATATCATTTTCTTTAAGTGCAAGATCAAGTTGAGATTTTAATGAATCTCTTTCATTAGCAATTTCCTCTTTCTCTTGCAAAACAACATCAAGTCTAGCAATCAAATTTTTATTTTCATTATTAATGCCTAGACTCTTCTTTTTCAACAAGTTATATTTTTCTATTAGTTTTTCACAAACAATAGATAGTTCTTCATTTAAAGCATAGGGATCAACAAAATCATTTGAAGAACTAGCATCATCATCACTATCTAAGTGGGGTTCCGAATGTACCTCAAGGGAGTCATTCCCTTGGACCATATAGCATTGTTGTGGCTCAGATTCTCCACTAGATTCCTCTTCTTGTTGGATTTGGACTTGAAGCTTGGAGGTGTTGGTGGTTGTTGTCAACTTGTTCCACACTGCAAAAGCGGAATCAAGATTAGAACACGTAAAAGATATTCTTTAGGTAAAGTGCTTCTAATAGCCTCTAGGGCTTGTGCATTGGCCCCTATATGATTGCAATCACCAAGATAACATCTCTTGGTGGCCGCAAGGAAAACATGCAAACCTAGGGTTTTTAGGTACATGGACATCCTATACTTCCAAATATCAATGTTGGAAGGATCATAGCTAGGTGGGGTCATGAAGTCCATGGTATAAACTAAATGTGTGCAAACAAACAAATGCAAATGAGATTAGCAAGCAAATGGATCACTCCTAGGATGTTAAGCCTAAGTATCAGGAGCACTAGCTCTGATACCAATTGAAAAACACCTAGAGGGGGGGTGAATAGGTGTAAGTGCTAATCTAATAAACTAAATGCAAACTAAGTGCGCTAAATGCGGAAGCTAATGCAAATTATGCACAAACTAATACAATACAACAAGTGTAGCCAAATTCCCCTTGCGAGGCTCTGGACTAACTCCCCTTGATTCCCCTTGAAATGGGTTGAGGTGCTATGTGAAGCTCTTGTTGGATGAGTATAAGTTAGGCACACACACACAAGCAATCCAAGCAATGTGCACACACAATCAAGCCAAGCAATAAAGAATATAGCAATATGAAATAATGCAAGGCAACACAAGCAATATGATATGGCAATATGAATTATGCACAACACAAGCAAATATGATATGATATGAAGTATGATGCTTTGCACAAAGTAAATGAGAGAGAGTTAGAGAGACAATGGGAGCAATCGCAAACAACGAGATTTGTTTCGAGGTTCGAGCACCTTGCTCTACATCCCCGCCTACACCACCTTGTAGGATTTCCACTATCTCAACTCCCACCGAGGGAACCTCTACCGAAGAGGATTTCTTACATACTAGGAGTACCAAACTCCTCTCTCAAACAACCACCTCACAACCGAGGGTAAGGCCCGTAGCCAATACAATAACCAATCCACACACCTCTACCGAAGAGGCTCACAACCAAACTCCACCTCTACCTAAGAGGGAGCAAACCAATACCACTCCGATCACCTCTACCGAAGAGGGATACAACAAATAAAGGAGGGTTTACAACAAGTGGTTCAAAACCACAAACTCTCTTTTTCTTTCTTTTTCCACAAAACAAAGATCCTAATAGTTTAGGATAGTAGATAGCTCAAGTGTGGAAAACTAGGTGTTTGGAAAACTAGCAACAAAGAAAATCACTTGGAAATCCTTCCAAAAGATATAGAATGAAAATCAAGACAAATCTCCCAAAATATTCTTTTCTTTGATTTTTTCAAAACCTAAAACAATAAAGATTGAAGAATTAAAGCCCCAAACACTTTTGAAAACTTGTTTTAAAACCTCTAGAAACCAGAAATTTTTCTCCTTAAAAAACTTAGCCAAAATCCCCAAGAGATGGTTTTATATAGGCCAAACAGAAAACTAACCGTTAGAGCTGAGCTGGCAGCTCTGACAGGCGTCGGTCGACCGGCCCGGTCGACCGCCAACGGTCAGAAAGTGACCGTTGGGCACTAGCGGTCGACCGGCCCGGTCGACCGAAACATCCTGAGAGTTGAACTCTCAACTCGGTCGACCGGTCCGGTCGACCGACTACAATGTGTAGCCAGCGTGCACGTCTGTGCACATCGGTCGACCGATCCGGTCGACCGGCCACTTGGTGCGGTCGACCGGTCCGGTCGACCGAACTGGCCTGGCAGGCACAGTGCAGATCTGCACAGATACGGGATTTGAAAATAGGTCTTTTCACTCAATAAAATCCCATAAATTCACAGTAAATCTAAAAAATAGTTTTAATCACAATAAAAACTGTTTTTCTAAAAACATGTCTTTCTAAAACTTGTTTTATCATTTTACTTTGATAACCAAACTTGTGATAAAAATTTCAAGACATATATCAATCATATCAATTCATTTTTTGTGTCTTGCCAATTTTATCATAAACAAAACTTGTATTTTTATCAAACTTTGATTTTTCCAAAACATGAATAGAAACGTCAAAATAAGTTTGTCTATAAGTTAAGCATGTATGTATAAATAGAAAACATCTACTATACATATAAATCATGAAAACTTGTTTTGATCAAACTATTCATGAAACCAAATATCAAAACATAAAACGTGTGTGTTTGTGCACTTGAGCATATCAACTAAACTAAGCTTTACAAATGGATCTAAAACTCTATCTAAACTAGGATACCTAAGTCTTCTTGACGATCTTCATCTTCAAGTAGACTTGCTCCAAAACTCCGTGATTCTCCAAGTGCAAAGGTATGATCTTTAAGCTTTGGCACCGGAATCACCATGATAAGCTTCTAATCATCGTGTTGAAGCTAATCACCAACTAATATCCTGTTAATGATCTGAAACTTAGAAACACAAGAATATTAGTAAACATAACTACATGAGTGTTGATCATCATCAAAACTAGAGTGGAAGGCCATTGGGCCAACACTATTGGCATTGAACCCGTAAATGGTCGTTTGGGTAGGGCTCAAACGGTGAGTAGGAATCCCGAGATGTTGCATGACTCTGCGAGGCATGATGCTCAACGCAGACCCGGGATCTACCTGGATGCGATTCACCTCAGATGATCCAATATACCCTGCGAAGTAAAGGGGTCGATCATGCTTCCCTTTGACTTGCATGTCTTCTGCCGTGAAGGTAATGCAGGGAATATTTTGGGAGGCGTGGAGGCAATCCTCTACATCTTCCTCTTTCGGTAGCTGGGTCATGAAGACCTCAGCATTAGCCAGAGCTTCTTGTAGAGCTTCTATGGTCGACTTTGATAGTCTAAGAAACTCATAAAGAGTAATCCGCGCTGGGATATTGGCTAACTGAGCCAGGACATCAAAGCGATAAGGTGCTGTGGATCCTTCCGCTACGTCCTTCGAAAGAACTCGAGAAAACCGAAGTTCTTTTTGTTTCTCCCCGGGTTGCTTCGTGGAGGTTTTGGCTGGCTCTGCAGCAGGCCTTGGAGGAGTAACCGCCGTCTCGCCATACTTTTTCAAATATGGCTGCCCCGAACGGGTTTCTGCCACCAGCTGACTGGGTTCCGCGGCCAGAACTATTGTCTCCTCTTCTGAGTCGGTCAGCGGGGGAATATCAGTTTCCGCTTCTCGAGAAGAGGCACACACCACGTTGCAAGATGAGGCCTTTACTTTGCCTTTGGACTTCCTGCTGGTTACAGTAGTCCATTGCTGGCCATCAATAAGGTCGGGATGGACCCACATGACTTCTCCCCGAGGTGTGGGAACAGGTACCAAGCCCTTTTCTTGCTGCTGGTACGGGTCTGTGTTGACCATTCTCAGCTCTCCTCTTGGGATAGGGACTACTCCAGAGGGTGTTGGAGGTTGCCTTCCAAACTGGAGGACTGACGTCATATTAGCCGTCACCTTCTTCTGCTCTGGTCGGAGTTTCAATACCTCCGCGTCAATCAGGGCCTGAAGGATGTCCTTGAAGACATAACAGCTCTTGGTAGGGTGTCCCAACATCCTGTGGTACATGCAGTAGCTGGGATTATCGGTCTTACCGACTTCCTCGGGGCGCCTAGCTTCAGGAAGCTTCAGCCGATTGCTCTTGTTGAGTAATTTGAAGAGCGAGTCGACATGTTCATCCTTGAAGGAATACTGCTTGTTGGCCCGTGGTTGGCTTGAAGAGCCACTTCCCTTAACCGGTTTGAGGTTTGACAGGGGACTTGTCTCTGCTGCCAAGTTATCCTTCCTTCTTGTTTGGACGGATGTGTCTGGCGCGCGCCTTGTCGACCTCTCAGGCCTGGGCTTACCTTCTTCCGCTCTGACGCGGGCGATAATCTCCTCAGCCTGTTCACCCTGCTGGTTCAGTTGCTTCCAGGTGCGGCTTTCAGCAACTCCTATTTGAGCAAGGAGTGAGGTTTGGAGGTTATGGCGGCATGTTTCCACCAGGGTGGCCTGGGTCATACCACTTGGGCATCGGAGTGCCACGTTCCGAAATCTTTCCACGAAAGACTTAACGGACTCTCCCTTTCGCTGCTTGGTGGCTAAAAGGGTAGGCATGTTGACCTCCGAGTCATCTTCAAAGAAGCGAGTTAAGAAGAGCTTCTCCAAGTCGCCCCAATTCTTGATGGAGCCTTCTGGAAGCTTCATGAACCATTCAAAGGCCAGCCCTTTTAGGGTGCCGATGAATAAACGCGCCAGGATGGCGTCATTATCTACCACATTCCCAGTTTGGGACTTGAAATAGTAGATGTGTTGGTTCGGTGAACCCTTCCCACCAAATGCTTGGAGGGTTGGAGCCTTCAACTTGGGCGGATATGGAACCAGGTCCCACTCGGCTGGATATGGGCGGACCACCCCTGCTTCTTGGAGACCTTTCCGATTGGTAAGGGCTTCAAGGCGCTGCTCCAACTGATTTATTCTTTTAGAATGAACCTTTCCCTGGTCTTGATCGTTCTTTTCCTGCGACGAGGACTTAGACGAACCAGAGGAGGGTTGCCCTTTCTTCTCGGAGCGTTCGGAAGATGAGTTTTCTCCCTCTTTTCGTTTGCCCTTAGACTTTCTAGGGGGAGATTTCCTCCTGTCTTCGAGCAATTGTGCGAGCATCTGTTTGAGAGAGTCGATAGATTCCCGCTGAGCAAGAATCATATCGAGTTGTTCCCTCTGGACCTGGGCTTGCTGATCCAGGCGCCGGGCTGTCTCCTCAGGAGTGCCCGTCATGTAGGTGAAAGCCTCTTTCTCTGTAGAAGAGTTTGAGGCCTGCGATTCTGCTACAGCAGAATGAGAGTCATTCATTTTAACGCCCCGGGCCAGGGCATTATAGTCGATCGGGGGAATGGCCCCGGTCCGGGTGCGAGTGTGTCGGTACACTCCTTCCGATTTAGAGTCAGATTCATCCTCGGAACTGACTGCAGGTTGCTTTCCCCTGCTCCTGCTCGTCATATTTGCAGTGAGCTCTGGATACTCAGCGTCAGAGAACACCCTCCGCCTATGAGAGCGTCTTCTTTTGGCTGATGGGGGAATCAGGGTCAGCTGTCTAACTAAAGACTGCTGGTTCACGCCTGAACCGCAACGGCACTCAGAGAGCATGGAGATGAGCCGCTGGCAGCAACATGATGAAGTGGTTTGACTAGCACTTCTTTTCTTCGTCAAGTAATCTCTTAGATCCATGGAAAGAGGATCGAAGAGATTAGTCTCGCAACTTCGAGGGCACGAGGCATCTTTGTGCTGTACAGCCTGGACGCGGAATTCAGAGGCGTGGTTCTCGCGCCGCAGCTGTACGACGCGTGTCTGGCGTCTCTGTTGAGATGAGACGCGACTGTCGTGTTGCTGCTTGGTGCGTTGGGGCAAAGACGCTTGAGAGTGAGTGGGCCGCTGGGCCCCACGCCTAAGGTCGCGTGCCTGCTGCACTTGACGAGCGCGCAGGCTTCGCCTCAGCGTTTGGTGAGTTGGGCTTCAGAGGGCCTAATTTTGGGAGTCTCGCGTTTGGGCCCGCCAAACATGGACTTCGCGTGCTGGACACGGCGCGACTAAGGCGCCGGATTGAACTTTGCGTCCTACCTCAGTTGGACAATCAGAAGTTCCAACTTGCAGTTGACGCGCACGCCTCCTCTGTCGACGCTCAGCGTTTCGGTTTTGTCGTGGTGGTGAAAAGCCAACGACGACTTGGTGCTGAGGGAGAGGGTGGGCTGGCTGGACACCAGGGATTTTGACCACGCGGGTCTCTTGAGAGACGCTGACGCGCGTGTTCCGCATGGCGCGGTTGGTCGCAACGGTAGTTGTGCCTGAGACCACGCGGGCCTCCTGAGAGACGTTGGCGCGTGTATCCTGCTTGGCACAGTTGGCTGCGACACCCTTCACAGCAGCAACGCCCGAGAGAGTCTCAGAGCGGATTTCGGGACAGGTCCCCGTAGAGACCCTGCGACAGACGCGGGTCTTTGGGCTCTTGGAGCCGGAAGAGAGAAACTCTTCATACTTTGCCTGGTCGAATTCGACGACGAGCGATTCGACCATCTTCCCGTTATAGAGGACGTCACCTTGCGCCATGATTTGTTCGTCAGTGACAAATGTAGTCCCCAGCGGTGTAATACCCTGTTCCCAGAATACGTACTTAGTTGCGTATTCAGCTTTTCGACCGTATTTTTCGATTTACTTCCTGTATTTGACCGCTTTCACTTTCAAATATCATTTTCCAATATATTAGATTTTCTATGATTTTCTGGATTTTTCCTGAATTAAAATAAATTTCTTCAAAACCGGTGTCGACCAGTGTCGCCGATCGATTCCGGGAATTTTAATTCTCAAACAGTTAGGAATTTCTAGATGGTCCTTTAGACTTTATTTCTTAGAATCATATTCCCTACTTAAATACTTTTTCTGAGAATTTTATAAATTTATGAAACTCCAACGGAGTCGGTAGATAACTGATTCCGGATTTTTAGTTTTAAAACTATAAAGTATTTCTCCGAAGGATTTCACTATGATACTTAGTATAATATTCTTGATTTTTGATAATTATTTCGGTCGTTCCGAGATACTTGAATTTCGGACGATTTCGGTATTTTCCGAAATATTTTCCGCATCCTCGACTTAAACCCGGAACTTGTATTTTCAATATTTTATTTTCTTAATCCAAGAGAAAATATCTTCTCCTTTATGATTTCTTTTCTTTTCCTTTCCTTATTTCTTTCCTCCACAACCACAAGTTTTTTCTCCATTTTCCAAACTCCATTTTCTCCAAAAATTTCAACTCCACACAATTTTCTCACCTACTTCCTCATTAAATGCCCATCTTTTCTCTCTCTCCCATGGCCGGCCAAGTGGTGGCTAGGAGAGACACCTCACCTCCCCTTTTTACACAAAACCCCCTCTCAATTTCTTTAATTGCATCTCCTTTACAAAAATCAAATCCTATATAAACCTTCCTTTACAATTCTTTTCTCTTTTTTTCTTCACTTCACCAAGAGATTAGCCCTCACCTCTTCCTTCTCCATCTCAAACTCAACCCTAACTCCAAGAACACCACAAGATCTTCACCTCTAGCTCAAGCTACTGATTTGGAGCGCATCTCTCTTCGTCGGAAGTATCGCCAAGGATCGAGTGGGTGATACCGTCGACTACGATCTCTTCCGAACTCGCATAGAACTTCGATTAACCGTTCGAGGTGAGTATATTTACTCACCAAGACTTGTGAACTCCTTTGTGTACTTGTGTTGACAAATCATGCACACTTGTGACATAAAATCATATTTTTAGACCCTCAAACAAAACCCTAGAAATCTGTTCTGTTTGCTGTTTTCCCACGATTAGTCGACTAGACCTAGGGACTAGTCGACTAATCCACTTTAGTTGAAACTTAACCTTTTCTGATTTCACAGTTTTAGTCGACTAGACCAGATTTCCAGTCGACTAGAGACCCCTAGTCGACTACCCATTTCTCCCCAGTCGACTCCTGTATTCCTGAAATAAAACATCAACTCTCTGTATCTCAGACTTAGTCGACTTAGGTATCCATTAGTCGACTAGTAGTTCCCTGTTAGTCGACTACCCTTACAACCCTAGTCGACTAACTTTCCCTGAAACAGAACCCAACTCTCTGTTTCCCAGTTTTAGTCGACTCACCCAGACTAGTAGTCGACTTAAGACCCCTATTAGTCGACTAACCCTTCCACCTAGTCGACTAATTCTGACTGTTTGACTTGGTTGATTCTGTTCTGAAATTTGGATCTTATTGTTGATACACGTGTGGCATATTATTCTTGTTCTTGCTTCTTAACTGGTACTACATGACATGTTACTTGATAGACATTATCTCATATTACTTCATGACTTGTTATTACATATCATCGCTCCATAACTTGTTAAATGTGAATATCACCACTTATCATGCCATCACTTGAACCAAGCATGATACACTTGACTTTTGCATAAAATGGACCAACTTACACATGGGTCGGGGGAAAACATGCGGATATCGATATGTGTTCGTGTTTACAGTGGTTTTTAGGAATGTTGTGCAACTCATGTTCCGGTCTGACCTGTGGGCCTCCAGGGGACCGAGGGGAGTGCTTGCTCCCTCTATTACTGGTACCATCATGTTAAGGGCATACATAAGTCCCTCCTGTTTAGCCTAGCGGCTGGCTTCCGTCACCAAGCAACGGAACAATCCTGGACCGTTATCCCGGGCATGTACGGGGTCCACTGTAAACATAGTTCGTCGATACAACCGCTGATTTCCAATAACAACCTTGCTTTACTAGGATATGGATCTATGTGCTCTGGGACGCTGGGTCACATAGCTAGATATCACAGTAAGACAAGTAATAATAATAAGATGTTAACTGTAAATCTAATGTATTAGGACTTTATCTCTTCATGCTTTTCATACTTGTTAGCTGATATTCCTTATATGGTTTCATACTACTTATTCATGTCTCTTAGCCACTTGGCTGTAGTCCGTTTATTGTTTATATGTCTTGACTCCTTGGATTTGCACATTCAGATTCCGAAGCTTGGAACGAAGTGGAGCCATCCACAGAGGACCAAGCTTACTTTAGCGAGCAGGCGGACTAGTTCCAGTCCCTTCGTGCCAGACTTACCTTTTGACTCACGAGATCCTCTTTCTACTTGTGAGCTTTTTGTATACATATTTGTATATATTTCTTTTGGACTTGGTTATGATGTAATACACATGTATTGTGTAATACTTTATAATATCCTGTGATAACTTTGTATGTGTACTTCTTGTGTTGGCATATGTATTGATACCACGCTTTGTCGTGTACTCTGTCTCTTGTTGTACTTTTTGCTTAGCGTATATACGTGTGGGGCAATTTCTGGCCTACGTATATACGTCGCAGTGACGTCCCCGTATCCGTGGAATCGGGGCGTTACAGGTTGGTATCAGAGCCTAGGCTCTCACACCTGAAGTACAATCGAGCGGCAAATTTTAATAATTTGCTGATGCCAACTACAATATACAAAGTTATTAAGTCCTTCTTGATTCCTTCCTTGATTCATTCCCTTGTATCCTAAACTCCTTCCAATTGTTTTCAAATTCCAGTTTTCTATTCCTAACTCGGTATGGAGCGAAGGACGGGCCGTAACCACTCGGGGCAAGCATCGAATGGACCCACAGGGGAGAATGTGGATATTTTGAGGGTCATTCAGACCATGATGGAAAACCAGCAGCAGCAGACTGAACTCCTCAGGCAAGAATTGGCAGCACCGAAGGAACAGAGGCCGGGAAATGTATCGGACTTCAGACGGCTGCAACCAGCTATCTTCACGGGAGGCGAGAAACCATTAGATGCTGAACAATGGTTGACGGATACCACAGATCTGCTGAATGCAGCCAGGGTACCAAAGGAGAACCAAGTTGAGGTCGCCAAGATTCAGTTGAAGGATATAGCCAGAACTTGGTGGCTAGCTGAGGAGGCCAGACTGGAGAAGCCTGTCACCTGGGACACGTTCTCCAAGAGTTTCTACAACAGATTCTTCCCTGCTACTGCTCAGAAAGATATGGAAGAGCAGTTTATCAGGCTCCAGCAAGGGAGCAAGTCCGTGGACGAGTATGCTGCAGAGTTTCTTAGATTGAGCCGCTTTGCTCCGTACATGGTGACGGATGAGGAGAAGCGGGCAAGCAGGTTCCAGCAGGGTCTGCAGATGGACATACAAGTTTTCCTGATGCCCCAGCAGTTGAAGACTTATTCGGAGGTTCTCACCATAGCTCGAGAAGTTGAGCGTGGGCTTGAGAAGAAGAAAGTTGACCAGATGGGGAACCAGGCCATGAAGAGGCCATTTGTACCAATGGGAAGAGGAGGCCCATATAGAGCAGCGAAGGTTCAGAGGCAACCTTTCAGGCCAGCTCCTTACCAGACGGCCCAACCAGTTTCTTTCTGCAGTTATTGTCAGAAGCCAGGGCATATCCGACAGAATTGCCGGAGGGCAAATGGGTTGTGTTTGGTGTGTGGATCACGGGATCATTCTATAGAGACCTGTCCACACAGGAGATTGGGGATAGCCAACCAGACTTTGCCAGCACTTCCAGGACCCAATGGACAGAGAGTGCTACCAGGGCCACTTGGGCAGAGGAATCAGGGACCAGTGATGAGGAGAGCTCTTCCCCTTCCGCCACAGCATGTTGTTCGCCCAGTCCAGAGAGGAGCCAGGACTGCAGCAGGGCGTGGTAGAGGTCAGGCTTACACTCTTACAGCAGAGGAGGCTGAGACTTCAGAGGAAGTGATAACAGGTAACATCAGAGTTCATTCAAAACCTGTTCTCGCTCTCTTCGATTCAGGCGCATCCCATTGTTATATCTCAGACCATTTTGTGGCTTTGCATTCTATACCTGTTAAATCTTTAGACCACAATGGGAGATTAGTACAGGGAATGGGGTAGTCATATCTTCTAGAGTTTGTACTGATTGTCCAGTAGAACTTTGTGATAAGATCTTGGCCATAGATATGATCGTACTAGACACCAAAGGGTACGACGTAATCTTAGGCATGACCTGGCTCAGTCAGTACCATGCAGTTATTGATTGTAGGGAGAAGAAAATTAATTTTAGAATCCCTCATCAACCGGAGTTCCAATTTAGTGGAGAGGTGAAGTCTACCAAGGGAAAGACTCGGATGACTACTTCGGAGGTTCAGAAGCAGAAGGTACCAGTGTGGAATGAATTCCCAGGAGTGTTTGCTGAAATCTCAGGACTGCCACCTGAAAGGATGATCGAGTTCTCTATTGACACAGTTCCAGGAGCAGCTCCTATATCCAAGGCTCCATACAGGATGGCACCGACGGAGTTAGAGATTTTGAAGAAGCAACTGCAGGAATACTCAGACAAGGGATTGATTCGGCCAAGTACTTCACCATGGGGAGCTCCAGTACTGTTGGCCAATAAGAAGGATGGTGGTAAGAGACTTTGTATTGACTATAGGGAGTTGAACAAAGTTACCATCAAGAACAAGTATCCTTTACCCAGGATTGATGATCTGTTTGATCAGCTTCATGGAGCCCGGGTATTCTCTAAATTAGATTTACAGTCGGGTTACCATCAGCTGAGGGTGAAGAAGGAGGATATTCCGAAGACTGCATTCAGGACCCGTTATGGCCACTATGAGTTTCTAGTTATGCCTTTCGGAGTCACCAATGCCCCTTCAGTTTTCATGGATTTGATGAACCGAGTGTTCTCGCCCTATCTGGATCAGTTTGTTGTTGTTTTCATAGATGACATCCTGATCTATTCAAAGAACAACAGGGAGCATGCAGAACACTTGAGGATTGTATTGCAGACTCTCCAACAGGAGCAGCTTCATGCTAAGAGGAGCAAGTGTGATTTCTGGTTGGACAGCATAGCTTTCCTTGGACACATAGTTTCAGCAGAAGGGATTTCAGTTGACCCCAGCAAAGTCCAGGCAGTGAGGGATTGGCAGATTCCGAGGACAGTGACTGAGATTAAGAGTTTTCTTGGACTAGCCGGATATTACAGACGCTTTGTCCAGGATTTCTCTAGGATTGCAGCTCCATTGACTAAGCTCACCCGGAAAGGGGAAAGGTACATATGGACTGAGGAGTGTACTGCAGCATTTGAGCAATTGAAGCAGAGGCTCATTTCAGCTCCAATCTTGAAGACTCCCTCAGGGAGAGGAGGGATGGTCATCTACAGTGATGCATCAGGTAAAGGCCTGGGGTGTGTGCTTATGCAACATGGTCATGTTATAGCATATGCATCAAGGCAACTGAAGACTCATGAGCGGAATTACCCAACTCATGACTTGGAGCTAGCAGCTGTTATCTTTGCCTTGAAGATTTGGAGGCATTATCTTCTGGGAGATAAAGTGTTGATATACACTGATCACAAGAGCCTCAAGTATATTTTCTCGCAGAAAGAGTTGAATATGAGGCAGAGGAGGTGGCTTGAACTGATGGCGGACTATGATATTGACTTGCAATATCATCCAGGCAAGGTCAATACAGTTCCAGATGCACTGAGCAGGATGCCAGAGAATAGAGTGCTTGTCCAGCTCACTCAGCAGAAGGAGTTGATTCGAGACTTCATCAGATTGGACTTGATGATAGCTCGAGGAACTGAGAAGGCAGGACAGTTCATGGCTTTGCAGATTCAGTCAACATTGATTGATGAGATCAGGGAAGCTCAGAAGGAAGATCCCAGGTTACAGACATTCCGAGCTCAGGTAGAGGCTGGATTGAGGACTGATATCAGCATTCATCCGGATGGTGCCTTATACTTTGGTAGCAGGATTTGTGTTCCCCAAGGAGAAGTTCGGCAGAAGATTTTGGCAGAAGCACACAGTTCAGCATATTCCATCCACCCAGGGGAAACAAGATGTATCAGGACTTGAAGAAGCAGTTTTGGTGGAATGCTATGAAGAGGGAGATAGCTCAGTTTGTAGCCAAGTGCCTGTGTGCCAGCAGATAAAGATAGAGCATCAGAGGTCAGCTGGACTTCTACATCCTTTGCCGATACCCGAATGGAAGTGGGAGCACATCACTATGGATTTTGTCACGGCATTACCTCGTAGTCCCAAGGGTAACAATGCTGTGTGGGTCATCATTGATCGCCTCACCAAGTCAGCTCACTTCATACCATTCAGGGTGGGACAGTCAACGGAGGTCTTGGCAGACAAGTACATGAAGGAGATAGTTCGTCTGCATGGAGTTCCAGTCAGTATTGTATCAGACAGAGACACAAGATTCAGATCTCATTTCTGGGAGAGTCTCCAAGAAAGTTTGGGAACTCGTCTGAAATTCAGTACATCATATCATCCTCAGACAGACGGACAATCTGAGAGGACTATCCAGATTCTTGAAGATATGCTAAGGGCCTGCATGATTGAATTCCAGGGATCATGGGAAGATCATCTTCACTTGGCTGAGTTTTCTTATAACAACAGCTATCAGGCAAGTATCAAGATGGCACCTTTTGAGGCACTGTATGGAAGGAAGTGTCGGTCACCGATTTGTTGGGATGAAGTCGGTGAGAGGAGACTTTTGGGGCCAGAGATTCTGATTCAGACAACAGAGAAAGTCAGAATCATCAGAGACCACCTCAGGGCAGCACAGAGCCGTCAGAAGAGTTGGGCTGACACACAGAGAAGGCCATTGGAGTTCCAGGCAGGTGACCATGTGTTTTTAAAGATATCACCTACCAAGGGAGTTATCCGGTTCGGTACTCGTGGAAAGCTTAGTCCGAGGTACATCGGCCCATTCGAGATCTTGGACCGTGTGGGAGATGTATCGTACAGATTGGCTTTACCTCCATCTTTGGAGGGAGTGCACAATGTTTTTCACGTATCACAGTTGAGGAAGTATGTAAAGGATGATAGTCATATTTTGGATCATTCCGAACTGGAACTGCAGCCAGATTTATCATATCAGGAGAAGCCGATGGCCATTTTGGATAAGAGTGTGAAGACACTGAAGAACAGGGCTATACCATTGGTATTGGTGTCTTGGAACAGACATGCACCGGGAGAAGCCACATGGGAACGAGAGGACGTTATCCGAGAGCGCTATCCTCAACTCTTCACATCTTGATTTGGTAAAAGCTCTTTCCTTCTTATTCTTTTCTACTGTTATCTTCCTCTTATCCTTATCTATCTGTTACCTTTCCTGTTACCTTTCACCTTATGAAATTTCGAGGACGAAATTTTTGTAAGGTGGGTGGATTGTAATACCCTGTTCCCAGAATACGTACTTAGTTGCGTATTCAGCTTTTCGACCGTATTTTTCGATTTACTTCCTGTATTTGACCGCTTTCACTTTCAAATATCATTTTCCAATATATTAGATTTTCTATGATTTTCTGGATTTTTCCTGAATTAAAATAAATTTCTTCAAAACCGGTGTCGACCAGTGTCGCCGATCGATTCCTAGAATTTTAATTCTCAAACAGTTAGGAATTTCTAGATGATCCTTTAGACTTTATTTCTTAGAATCATATTCCCTACTTAAATACTTTTTCTGAGAATTTTATAAATTTATGAAAACTCCAACGGAGTCGGTAGATAACTGATTCCGGGATTTTTAGTTTTAAAACTATAAAGTATTTCTCCGAACGGATTTCACTATGATACTTAGTATAATATTCTTGATTTTTGATAATTATTTCGGGTCGTTCCGAGATACTTGAATTTCGGACGATTTCGGTATTTTCCGAAATATTTTCCGCATCCTCGACTTAAACCCGGGAACTTGTATTTTCAATATTTTATTTTCTTAATCCAAGAGAAAATATCTTCTCCTTTATGATTTCTTTTCTTTTTCCTTTCCTTATTTCTTTCCTCCACAACCACAAGTTTTTTCTCCATTTTCCAAACTCCATTTTCTCCAAAAATTTCAACTCCACACAATTTTCTCACCTACTTCCTCATTAAATGCCCATCTTTTCTCTCTCTCCCATGGCCGGCCAAGTGGTGGCTAGGAGAGACACCTCACCTCCCCTTTTTGCACAAAACCCCCTCTCAATTTCTTTAATTGCATCTCCTTTACAAAATCAAATCCTATATAAACCTTCCTTTACAATTCTTTTCTCTTTTTCTTCACTTCACCAAGAGATTAGCCCTCACCTCTTCCTTCTCCATCTCAAACTCAACCCTAACTCCAAGAATACCACAAGATCTTCACCTCTAGCTCAAGCTACTGATTTGGAGCGCATCTCTCTTCGTCGGAAGTATCGCCAAGGATCGAGTGGGTGATACCGTCGACTACGATCTCTTCCGAACTCGCATAGAACTTCGATTAACCGTTCGAGGTGAGTATATTTACTCACCAAGACTTGTGAACTCCTTTGTGTACTTGTGTTGACAATCATGCACACTTGTGACATAAAAATCATATTTTTAGACCCTCAAACAAAACCCTAGAAATCTGTTCTGTTTGCTGTTTTCCCACGATTAGTCGACTAGACCTAGGGACTAGTCGACTAATCCACTTTAGTTGAAACTTAACCTTTTCTGATTTCACAGTTTTAGTCGACTAGACCAGATTTCCAGTCGACTAGAGACCCCTAGTCGACTACCCATTTCTCCCCAGTCGACTCCTGTATTCCTGAAATAAAACATCAACTCTCTGTATCTCAGACTTAGTCGACTTAGGTATCCATTAGTCGACTAGTAGTTCCCTGTTAGTCGACTACCCTTACAACCCTAGTCGACTAACTTTCCCTGAAACAGAACCCAACTCTCTGTTTCCCAGTTTTAGTCGACTCACCCAGACTAGTAGTCGACTTAAGACCCCTATTAGTCGACTAACCCTTCCACCTAGTCGACTAATTCTGACTGTTTGACTTGGTTGATTCTGTTCTGAAATTTGGATCTTATTGTTGATACACGTGTGGCATATTATTCTTGTTCTTGCTTCTTAACTGGTACTACATGACATGTTACTTGATAGACATTATCTCATATTACTTCATGACTTGTTATTACATATCATCGCTCCATAACTTGTTAAAATGTGAATATCACCACTTATCATGCCATCACTTGAACCAAGCATGATACACTTGACTTTTGCATAAAATGGACCAACTTACACATGGGTCGGGGGAAAACATGCGGATATCGATATGTGTTCGTGTTTACAGTGGTTTTTAGGAATGTTGTGCAACTCATGTTCCGGTCTGACCTGTGGGCCTCCAGGGGACCGAGGGGAGTGCTTGCTCCCTCTATTACTGGTACCATCATGTTAAGGGCATACATAAGTCCCTCCTGTTTAGCCTAGCGGCTGGCTTCCGTCACCAAGCAACGGAACAATCCTGGACCGTTATCCCGGGCATGTACGGGGTCCACTGTAAACATAGTTCGTCGATACAACCGCTGATTTCCAATAACAACCTTGCTTTACTAGGATATGGATCTATGTGCTCTGGGACGCTGGGTCACATAGCTAGATATCACAGTAAGACAAGTAATAATAATAAGATGTTAACTGTAAATCTAATGTATTAGGACTTTATCTCTTCATGCTTTTCATACTTGTTAGCTGATATTCCTTATATGGTTTCATACTACTTATTCATGTCTCTTAGCCACTTGGCTGTAGTCCGTTTATTGTTTATATGTCTTGACTCCTTGGATTTGCACATTCAGATTCCGAAGCTTGGAACGAAGTGGAGCCATCCACAGAGGACCAAGCTTACTTTAGCGAGCAGGCGGACTAGTTCCAGTCCCTTCGTGCCAGACTTACCTTTTGACTCACGAGATCCTCTTTCTACTTGTGAGCTTTTTGTATACATATTTGTATATATTTCTTTTGGACTTGGTTATGATGTAATACACATGTATTGTGTAATACTTTATAATATCCTGTGATAACTTTGTATGTGTACTTCTTGTGTTGGCATATGTATTGATACCACGCTTTGTCGTGTACTCTGTCTCTTGTTGTACTTTTTGCTTAGCGTATATACGTGTGGGGCAATTTCTGGCCTACGTATATACGTCGCAGTGACGTCCCCGTATCCGTGGAATCGGGGCGTTACAAGCGGAGTCGCCATCTCTTGTATGCTCCGGAAAAGAGGGGATCAAATTGTAAAATTCTTTTGATTGGATAGAAAATTACAACAGATCGGTCTTCCGACTACAAGGGAGGGAGGATGTTGAGTCTTGAATCCTCCCTTTGTTTAAGGCTGGGTTCTTCGTGTGGCGATGGAGAGTGAATCTTGTTCTCCGTTGACTGGGTGAACGTCGAGATCTTCCGGGGCTTTTCTCTTCGGGTGGTTGACGGAGTAACACAGCTCTGTCTACCAAAACTCTCAAAGAGAAGGTAGGCAAAGAGCAGCTTGAACACAGCAAGTTCTTTGAAGGGTTTCTCTCTTTTCTCTTAGAGTACTTTTCTCCAAAACCCTCTGACTGAAAAATCCTACCCCCTCTTCGTAGCGACGGGGCTATTTATAGGGTTTTTTAGGGGCGTACGTGCCTCCTGAAAACACTCCATAATGGGGGCTAACCTTCCCCGTTATGTGGGCCGTGATTGGCCCTAAAATCGAGACGGTTACAACTGAGACGCGGGTGTCAACCCACGCGCCTTGGAGCTGTTGAGACGCGGGTTTCGGCCCTCGCGCCTTGGTGCTGAGACGCGGGTTTGGACCCTCGCGCCTTGGTGCTGAGACGCGGGTAAGATTAACCTTGCGTCTTGGTACTGAGACGCGGGTAAGATTAACCTTGCGTCTTGGTGCTGAGACGCGGGTTTGGACCCTTGCACCTTGGAGCGGCTGAGACGCGGGTAAGATTAGCCTTGCGTCTTGGAATTCTGCTTTTAGACAGCCTACAGCGCCTCAGCATCACTGCAGCACCAAAACGCAGGTCGAAACCCGCGTCTCTGCTTCACTGCAATGGCCAACACGCAGAGCTTGAAAGTCACGCCTCAGCATCACTGCAGTACCGAGACGCAAGGGTCGAAACTCGCGTCTCAACATCACAACAATGACCTATACGCAGAGTTTGAAAGCCGCGCCTCAGCATCACTGCAGTACTAAGATGCGAAGGTTGAAACCCGCGTCTCTGCTTCACTGCAATGGCTAAGACGCAGAGCTTGAAACTTGCGTCTCAATCATCTATGCAACACCCAAAAGCAGAGCTCGAAGACCGCATCTCACATAAAGCTGGACGCAGAACTTGAAGCTCGAGTTTCAACCAAACGCAAAGCTCAAGCATTACCCCAACGGCTAAATGCGAGGCTCAAAGCCCGCGTTTCAACTATAAAGGAACCCTGCGTCTCGATTATAACTGCCCTCATTATTGGGTCAATTACTGCCCACGTAATGAGGGAGTTAACCCTATTATGGAGTATTTTTAGGGGACAGTTTTACCCCTGAAACCCCTATAAATAGGCCAGTTTGCTACTGAAGAGGGGTTGAGAGCTTTGGTCGAGAGTTGGTGGTCGGAAGATATTTGGTCGCAAGTCTCGGAAAAACTCGAATCCCCAGCTGAGAAATACAAAAGAGTTAAACTCTTCTAACAACTTACTGAGTATAAGTTTATTCTTACCTCAAGTCTCTTTGAGATTTTATTAGACAGGAGCTGTGCTACTCTGTCCATAGTTCGAAGAGAAGATTCCCAGAAGATCGTCACGTTCACCCGGTCAACGAAAAATAAGATTCACTTTTCACCGCTACATCATGAACCCAGCACTAAATAAAGGGAAGATTTGAGCTTGATATCTTTCCCTCTTATAATCGGATTATTGATCCGTTGTACTTTCTTTACAGTCAAATAAAGAATTTACACGCTTTCAATTTTCCCATCAAACAGCTAGCCCGAGAGTGGGAAGAAATCCAGAGTCTGTACAAGAGTACCTACATGAGATGTTAGTACCACACGAGCATGCATATAAACATGATGATATCTAGGCTACCATGGAGTGGTGAAGCTCGGAGGCTAAACGACTACGAAGGGTCGACAACGCATGATATAAATCAATAAAAAAGCATATCTCAGGTATGGCATATGTACAGGAAATAAACTACTCTAGTACAAACATTCATCACAGGCATATACATGTACAATCATGGGTACTCGATCACATACAAATACAAGGCATAGCCCAATACAAAATATAAATATAAATACAACCGAATACTAAATAAAATATATAGTCGACCCATCGAAGCGGGGAAACCCAAAGTGAGTCGAGGACACTCGCCTAAATCTTTGGAAAAGCCGTGAAGTCACGGATCTCAAAACACGTGCATGCCGCCAATATTTATATTTAATAATATATATATATATTTAGAGAGAGAATGAGAGAGAGGAGAGCTAAAGAAAGAGTTCTAGAGAGAGAAAGAGAGCTAGAGAGAAACTGATCTAGAGAGAGAAAGATAGAGCTAGAGAAAAATAGTTCTAGAGAGAACGAGAACTAAGGAGAAACTAATCTAGAGAGAGCTAAAGAGAAAATTTTAGAGAGAGAAAGAGAAAGAAAATTAAAGGGAGAGAGAGATAGATGGGAGAGAGAGGACAGGAAAGAGAGGAATGAAGAGAGAGAGAGAGAGAGAGAGAGAGAGAGAGAGAGTGTGTGTGAGTGAGAGACGGGATAGAGAAAGGAGGGGGCTGCTGCCCCCTGTTCTGCTCACGCACAGAGCCCCAAGGGGGCCCACAGCCTGGCAGTAGGTCAGACGGCACCGGGGGGCACCGCCAGACACCAGTGGCTGTTGTTGGCACCGGCCAACCAAAGAGGAGGGGTAAGGGAGATTGAAGTGGAGATGGAGTTGGAGATGATGATGGTGAAATTGATGATTTTGGGTGGTGGTTTTGTGAAATTGGAGAGAGTGAGAGGTGGAGAAAGAGTAGGGATGGTAATTGAGGAGGAGGTGGTGATTGGGTGGTGGATTTGGGAGTTTTGAAGGTGATGGTGGTGGTGAGATGATGAAGATGGAGATGATGGTATTGATGGTGGATGAAGGAGGAGGAATTGGTGGTGGATTTTGGTGAAATTTGAAGAAGAAGAGGATGGGTGAGGGTGATGGTGCCAGAGGTGGGCAGTGCCGGGCCCAACGTAGCGGTGGTGGTGGCGTTCTCCAAGAAGAAGAGGAAAAGGGAGAGAGGAAAGAGGGGGGAGAGAAAGGAAAAAGGAAAGAGAGATTGAAAGAGAGTGATGGAGGGGAGGGGTATTTAATGAGGGGAGTGGGTCAGCAAGTAGTGGTAGGGGAAATAAAAGAAAAGAAAGAAAGAAAGAAATGAAAAGATTCTGAAAAATAATAACATTATATAATATCGAAAAATAGCGATTGTTCCAGAAGAATCCCCAAAAATATCCAGAAATAGAAAATATCACCCTGAGAAATAATATCAAGTCAGTTTTCAGAAATAAAATCTCGTTTTCAAATTAAAATTCCTGAAATCAACCAGTGATACTGGCCGAAACCAAACCCGGTTGAGTTTTGATAAATTCAGAAAATTCTCCAAAAATATATTAACATAGAAAATATGATTTTAAGAAACAATGTGAAAGAGAATTTTAGAAAATTGACTCCGTTTGTAAATTAAAAAATCCTGAAATCGACCAGCGATACCCGTCGACACCGATTTTGAAGATTTTGCAATTAAATTTGAAAAATTTTCAGAAAACATGAAAAGCTAAAATATTAAAAAATAATGTTTGAAACTAAAATCAGTCAAATCTAACTATCGAAAAGACCAAATTGAGCAATACATTAGGATCGGGTTCCCGATTCAGACTAGGGCTGACTCCGACTTCACGAATCCAGGTCCAATGCAAAACGATCGCATAAATATTCATAAAATAAAATAAATACAAGAAGTAAATAAAAAAATATGATTGAGAATCTGAATACGTAACTAAGTACGTATTCTGGGAATAGGGTGTTACATCCTCCCGCCTCCCTCCTCCAAAATCTACTGTCTGGCAATATCCGCTCGAGCAGATTTGTATCTATTTGGCCACATCAGTCTGTTCGACCAGACATGGCTGAACAGTATATGGGGGGGAGAGGGGAGGGGGAGGCGAGTAAGAAGGGAGGTCGAGGGGTCAATGGGAAGGAGAAGAGTGTAACACCTCGTTCCCAGAATACGTACTTAGATATATATTCATATTTTTATCGTATTTTTTTGATTTACTCTCCGTATTTATTTTTGTTTTATAATTATTTATGCGATTGTTTTGCATTGGATCCGGATTCGTGGATTCGAAGTCAGCCCTAGTCTGAATCAGGGACCCGATCCTAGTGTATTACTCAATTTGATTTTTCTGCTAGTCAAATTTGAACGGTTTCAGTTTTAAATGTCATTTTCTAATATTTTAGATTTTTCATGATTTTCTGAAATTTTTCCTAATTATTCTGCAAAATCTTCAAAATCGTTGTCGACCAGTATCGCTGGTCGATTCCTAGATTTTCTTTTAATTTATAAATAAAATTGAATTTCTAAAATCTGCTTTCACATTATTTCTTAAATTATATTTTCTATTTTAATGCATTTTTGGAGATTTTTTGAATTTATCAAAACTCGACCGGATTTGGTGTCGGCCAGTATCATCAGTTGATTTCAGAATTTTTTAATTTGAAAATGAGATTGAATTTCTGAAATCTGATTTCATGTTGTTCCTCAAAGTGATATTTTCTACCTCTGGGTATTTTTGAGATTTTTCTGAATTTCTCAATTTCATCGCATTATATTAATTTAATATTTTAATTTGGTTTTCCGCCCTTGAGCTTGACACGTGGCACATTCCCACCCACAAAATATCTTCCCTATATAATATCTCTTTCTCTCTCCCAATCTCATTCTCTCTTTCTTTTCTTTCTCCTCCTTTTTCCTCTCTTTTTCTGTAACCCCATGTTCCCTGATGTACGTATCACAGTATCAATGCTCGATACGACGTAAAAAATTAATTTGACCTTCCTGATTGTCAGATTGAACCGATTTCAGTTTCAGATATTATTTTTCACTATTTTAGATTTTTCAGAATTTTCTAGAATTTTTCTGGATTATCTTGGAAAATCTCTGTAGTCGGTGTCGACCGATACCGATAATCGGCTCTACGATTTTTATTTCACAAATAGAGTAGAATTTTGGGAATCTGCTTTCACCTTATATCTTAGAATCATATTTTCTACGTTATACTATTTTTGGGGATTTTTCTGAATTTATCAAAAATCCGGCCAAACCGGTGTCGCCCAGTACTGGCGAGAAACCTTTCAGGATTTTTAATTTGCAAACCAAAGTGATTTTCTTCAAACCGTTTTCATAGTATGTCTCATGATAATATTCTCTATTTTCTGTAATTTTTGGGTAACCGTTCGGGACTAGTCGAATTCTGGACTAAATTAAATAATATTAATTTAATTAATTAAATCTTTTCTTTTTCTTTTCTTTTTCTTTCCCCTTCTTCCCTTCTCTGGAGAATTCCCACCGCCTCTCCACCGCCATTCCCCTCTCTTCCTCTTTAAAACCTCTCTCCCCAAACCCTCTCTCTCTCTCTCAACTTCTCTCTCTCTTCCCCCATCTATTCTCTCTCTAACTCTCACACAAACTCTCTCTCTCTCTCCCTCCTTTCTCACTGTTCCAGGCCGGGGATGGGTCTGACCCACGCCCGCGGCCACGCAACCGTGATGGCCGGCGCGCCACCGCCGCACCTCCAGCCCGGGCACCACCCCTCTTCTCCTCCTTCTTTTCCTCCTCCTTCTTCTTCTTCTTCTTTTCCTTCTCTTCTTCTTCTTCTTCTTCTTCTTCTTTTTCTTCTCCTTTCCTGTTCTTCTTCTCCTTCTTCTTCCTTTCTTCTTCGTCTTCTTCTCTCTCTCTCTCTCGTTCTCTGATCCCCGCCGGCGGAGCGGAGCCACCACTGGCGAGGCGGGGTGGCCGCCGCCAGTCCCTGCCCCCCTCTCCTTTTCTCTCTCTCTCCACCCTCTCTCTCTCTCCCCCCCTCTCTGTGTGACCACCACCCGGCGGCTAGACCCGCCGCCGGCGGGTCTTGATCGTCGCCGGCCAGCTGAGCTGGCCGACCGGCCCGCATAAGAGCGCGGCAGCAGCAGGCTGCCGCCGCCGCTGCTGTTGTTTTGTTGGGTTCGGGTGTAACCCGAACCCAATAACATTATTCGGTGGGTTTTGGAAATAAACCCGACCCGATAACCCGTAACCCATTACCCATCTTAACTTAAGTGGTGGGTTTGGGTATTGGATCCAAACCCGACCCGTTATCTTACTAAACCTGCATTCAAAACCCAATAAAGGTACTATTACGGAAAACCCCCTTCTACTTTTTATTAATTACAATTGAAATATTTTTATTACATATTTAATCCATTTCTATTACTTTTAGTGATCGGGCGATATCTGGAGCATCCGGACTCCGATTTGGACGATTCTGGATCCGTTGCGATCGTGGGAAAGAGAGATACCTTCTCATGGCTAGTTTGTGAGTATTTTTCTTTTATAAATTATAGTTATTTATAGATCCTAAATTGATTGATTGCTTTCAGTGATAAATCTTGATTATGGATAAAACATTGTAACTATTAATTATTAACTTGTAATTATTGGAAACTCATTGTAATAGGAATAACCTATAATATTGTAAGTTGCTTCCTGATTGACTATAACTATCACTATTATTTCATGTATTGTATCACTGTTAGATAACTATCGTGACATGTATACTGATCCACAGATACTCTATGACTCTACACTGTCACTAGACTTTCATGCACTGGTATCATCATTACCCGGATCCTGTAGTTCACTGGACATGGTATGACATGATACACTGACCACCGTTATTACATGTACTAGTGATACACAGATATGTTACATGGATTAGTGCTACACATATATGTTCCACTGGTACACGAATATACCAATTCACGGAGTACCGCATTTCATATTTTGTTATCATCGTTACATGGATGCTCGATACACAGTTATCTCATGTTCACACATCACTGTTACATATACTCACCGCACGAGTGTACACGCATGTATTGTTTCTATCTTCTTGTCATATGGATCACCGTCCATGTTACATGTATTATTGTTCCATGTTATGCCCGTATTCCCGTTACATGATTATTTCCCGTTACTGGACATGAGAGCTGTTGATATGTGATGTGTGGACTAAGTGCCACGTGGATCCAAGCCACGGGGGCCACCTCTAGAATCCCACATCTATTGTTTCCTGTTATCTTGTTCTATGCTATCAATCGAGCTCAGGTCCTGTTATCATGTTACATGTACCACGCACTGTACTTGTTCTTACTACACTGTGTACTTTAAATATAATAAAGATAACTTGGGGATGGGGGAGACTTGACGGTTGATTAGGTCTTATCGGTGGATGTACTGGATCCATATTGTTACTCCCACTGTAGGGGATGGTAGTGTTGTCTATCGATTGTATAGCTCCATGAGCTCCCGTTACTTGATTCGTGCTCCCCTCTTAGCGGAGGGCCCTGGTCTCAGCAGCCAGGGGTCTGTTTAAGGCCGTGATCCCGGGTATGCACGAGATACACCTACCCGATAAGAGCTCCTCGACCATTTGGTTTCCAATTAACATAATAAAACAGTATACACAATAGTGACGTCAGGACCACTTGTTATTTGGTCACTCTCTCGTTTGGATAATGGTACCCGTATGCCATGTTCGGATGGGTTCGACTGGAGTGCGGGCTCCAGTATGAACTGCCAGTGGTATGGGACACTAGAAGAGATTGATTAGAATACCAGGTGATACTGATTGTTATTATTGTATAAAAACATGACTTGCCTGATACATGTATACTATTGTGTAGTTGTACTTGTTACTATTCCTGATATTTTATCCACTATCATGTTACCTGTAGACTTTGCTATATTACCTGATACTTGTTACACTTCATGTGGTGACACACTCTTCATGTACACGTATACCTTGCATTGCATGCCTTTAGTTCATGTATGTCCTATAGACACTATTCCCTATACTCACATCGCTATAGAATGGTTGCATACTTCATCTACATGTTCACATGCATCACGTCAACAGTGTTTATTATATACAAACATGAGTCTACTGTAGACATGACCCAATGATAACATGCTAATTGGTAATGGTATTAAAATATGACATTGTTATATTTCTACAGATTATTAACTTTCTATTATATGGTATCACCAGTACATAAACATGTATTATATATTATTATCGTGCTTGTATTACTATAGTACATATTACTGCCTCCTTCATTTTACCACTCACTAGGTCGCTTTCTGACGACCCTGGGTTTGCGTGCCCAGGTTGGAGATCCGAGTTATCGTATTGTCAGATAGTTCATTGGATTCACATAGGAGACTCCTCATCGAGACCATTCATAGGTATCTTTGTGATTTATTTCTATTATCTTATTTATCCCTGTTTTCATATCTGTTATGATCACTAACCCCTTTCTGCAGGTATTCTTGTACTTATTTAATGTTGGAACTCGTGTATATATGGAGGCTATTTCCTGTACTGAGGCTTAGCGTACGTACATGAGGGTATCTCCGCCTGCGTATGTACGTCGCCATAACGTCCCCGTACCTTCGGGAGCGGGGCGTTACATTTTCTCTCTCCTTCTCTCCCCCTTCTTCTTCCCCCGGCGACCACCGCCCCGGGCCACCACCGCCGCGCCGCCCGCCGCCTGATGCCGGTGATCGGCTGATCCCCTCTCTATTCTCTTTCTCTCTCCTCTATCTTCCTCTCTCCTCTCTCTTTTCTCTCTCTTCTTCTCTCTCTCTCCACTAGATCCGCCACCACCAGCACCACCATCACGCCGCCGCCTCTCCCCAGCACCTCCGCTGACCTTTCCCTCTCTTATCCTCCTCTTTCTTTTTCCTCTTCTTTCTTTTCCTCTTCGTTCTCTTTCTTTCTCTTTTCTTTCCTTTCTTTTCTTCCCTTTCTTCTTCTCTGGATCTGGCCGTGGGGGCAGCGCCGCCGCTGGCCACCTAGCTGGCCGGACGACACGACGGCCAACCCCTCCTTTTCCCTCTTGATCTCTATTTCCCTTTTTCTTCCCCCTTGAATCTCTCTCTTCCTCCTCTCTCTTCCTTTCTCTCTCCCCTTGCCCTCTTTCTCCCCTCCTGATTGTGGACTGCCGCGGCTGGGGCTGCCGCTGGCCTATCCCCCCTCCCCCTTTCCTTCTCTTTCTTCTACACTCCTCTTTCTTGCAAACTCTCTCTCTTTCTTCTTTCACTATCTTGATCTCTCTATTTTCTCTCTTGACCCCCTCTCTATTTTCTCTCTAGCTCTCTCTTTCAAACGGTGATGATGGGTATTGCCCAGGCTGATACGCGTATATTTGGAGTTCAGGGATTTCACGATATTTTCTGATATTTTAGGTGAGTGGTCTGGCTTTATTCTAGGTTCCCTGCCTCGTCGGGTTGATATGTATTTTGGAAAATTTATGTAACTATATTCCCCCGTGTATTTGTATTTCTGTATACCGTATATGTATGTGGTCGAGTGCCTAGGACTATACGTAATAGACTTGTGACGAATACTTGTATTAGTGTAGTTTACTTCTTGTACATATACACTGCCTGTGATGTGCTTTATTATTGCTTTATATCATGAGTGGCTGACCCTTCGTGGTCGTTTAGCCTCCGAGCTCTCTACTCAGCCTCCGGGCTCTACCACTCCACGGATAGTCTAGTTATTACAATGTTTATATGTGTGCTTGTGTGTGCTAACGCTATTTTTTGCAGGTACCTACTTGGCCCTTTGGCCCTATTAGGCCTTATGGTCTCTCTTATGCCCACTTTCTCGAAAGAGGGAGTGCGTTCAGATCGTCAGGTCTTTCATCCCCGCCTGATAGGCGAGTCTAGCGCTCAACATTTTACTGCTAACTCATCCGAGTGTATTTATGCCGCGAGCGACAGCATTATCATGACTTCGCCGCGAGCGGTAACTACGCCATGCGGGATAGCGTCCAGAGCTGTACGCTAGCTTCACTCAGCCTTGCTCAGCTTCGCTTGATTTATTCGCTTGTCTGCTTGTGGACTTTATTTCTGACTTCTTAGTCTCCGGGATTCACCACTCTACTGATAGCTTAGTTATTACCTGTTATATGCGTGTGTTTGATACTAACACCTTTGCATGTACTTACTTGGTATTCTGGCCCTTCAGCCTTTTGGGCTCTCACCCATTTCCTCGAAAGAGGGAGTGAGTTTAGACAGTCAGGTCTCTTAGCTACGACTGGTAGGCGAACCTAGTGCGCAGCGCTTTGCCGCTAACTCCGTTCAAGCGTAGTTACACCGCGAGCACGACTTTTGCCACGCGTGGTAGTATAACGTTCATACGCTCGCTCCGTCGCGTGCGTTTAGGCGTGCTACAAGAGGTAACCGTGCCGAGCGTGATAACGTGTAGTGTTGTATGTTAGCTTTGCTCCATCTTTACTTAGCTCTGCTTGGATGTTCGCTTGCTTGGTTTCCCGCTTGCCTGCTTGATAATTCAACTATTATTCTTTTATTGATGGTTGTGAAGAGTTTGAAATCTTTATTTATACTATTTTTTCAAAACTTTATTGTTTTTCCTGTATTTGTACCGATCCCCTGTATCGGTACCATTTCCTGTATTTGTACTGATCCCCTGTATCGGTACTGTTTTCCTATATTGTGCTATAAAATAGTGATATCTATTCTGCTTATCACCTGACATGCTATTACTGACACTTGACAATTTCGTGCTATCACCTGACATCTACATGTTATTACTTGTCGCCTGTCCTGTTAATACTTAACTTGTGATTATCATATTATGGGAATCCTGTAACTGCTATCTTGTATTATATACAGTGACATGTATCTCGAATACTTATGTACTCCTGAACTCCTGAACCTGACTTGCTCCTGTTATTCCCGTAAATTGATAATTACAAAATAATTAGTAATAAAAAGAACAACTTACATCAGGTAAGGGAAAAACTGATAGATTTTAATTGGTGAATATATTTACAGTGGTATTAAGTATGTTGTGCAACTAAAACTTTGGTTCTACCTGTCGGCCTTCAAGTGTTCCACCGGGTGAGCTGGCCCCTGGCTTACAAATTCCTGAAAGGGCACACAATAAGGCCCTTCAATATGCCTTGCGACCGTTCCATACACCGGTGACGGAACACCCTGGGTCATGGTGCCAGGCATGTACGAGACCAATATAAACATAACACATTGGTTTCCCATCAATTTCCAGTAACTAATTTCGACTTACTCATATATGAATGTATGTGTACCGATAATACATACCTAGATATATGGGTCAGACGAGTAATAATAATAAGATGCTAATCAATAATTCGTCGTGGTGTTTTCCAATTCGGTTTGTATGCACTCGGATTATGGTAACATGAGACGCAAGGTATATAGATGAGGGTTTTCTTATTTGGATTATTCCTTTGACATACTAGTCTTATGAAGCCATAAGCCGAGCTTGTACGACTGGTTTGCTTGTATTCGTATTATCAGATTTTATCGATTTTTATCAGTTTTATGATGTTTACTTAATTTAGGAAACAACTCAGGTGATATGAACTCAGGATACAGTGATGTGAGATATAAGATATATATATGAGGGTTTCCTTATTTGGATTATTCCTTCGATGTACTAACCTCATGGACCGGTAATTTTGGCTTATATAACTGGTTTGCCACATTTACTTTACTTGTTGCCTCATTACCTGCTTCTGTATGCCTGTGCTCATGACACAGTTTTCATACACTTTAATTTGAATTTATCGATACACGTGTGCTTGTCTATGCACACCACTTGACACTCATCTTACCACTCGTTAGGGAGTTCTGACTCTCCTGGACCTGCATGTTCAGATATTGGAGCTTGGACCACGATGAACTTCCTGGTAATCAGAGAATTACACAACAGTGGCGTCGTGGATCGGCAGTTGACCTGTCCGGGCCCATCCTTCCAGGCCCCCCTTCTCGCTCTCGATTTTCCTTTGTAACTCATGAGCGTCTTTTGTACGGTTCATAATTGTATCTCTCTTTGTATTCTCGCATTTGCGCTTATCGGTAATGTAATATTTTTGTAATATTGTGCCACATCCTGTGATAACTTTGTAACTGTACTCATATGTTAGAATGTATAATGCACCACGTACTTTCGTACTCAGATTCTTACCTGTACTAATGCTTAGCGTATATATATGAGGGTATTTTTGACCTGCGTATATACGTTACAGTTACGTCTCCGTATCCGCGAGATTTTGGACGTTACAAGGAGGGATGAGGGTGAGGGTTACAAGGAGGGGAGGTGAGAAGCAGGGAGGGTGGTGAGGGTGAGGTGCTCACCGACGCGGGGTTGGAAGAAGGAGGTGGAGGAAGAAGGCTGCCGACGGCGGGGGCTAGAAGAAGGAGAGAAGAAGAATGAGAGGAGAGAGTAAATTTTGCCATTGTTGAAAATTTGATGGGTGCCTTCGTCACTTTGATGGGTGGCAATATCCGTTCTCATGCAAGGGACATTCATCACTTTCTTACATTGGCGTACACTTACTATTTTCCCTTTACACTTAGGGTGTATTTGTTTCACCGTAAAAGATCGTAATTATGACTTACAGTGTTTGTTTGAACCGTAAGTCGTAAAATGTACTTGCATCTCACTTACGATTCACTTGCAACACGAACAATTAATTTTGTGGCGATGCAAATACCATTTACATCTCACTTGCAGTACAAACAGTTAATATTGTGATCATGCAATTTGTATTGCTGACGGTTAATTATAATTATTTTAATATTTTTTATTATTAGTTTAATCTTTTAGATTATGAGAAATTATTTTTTAATTATTAGATTAAAGTTTTTATTAATAATTTTTAATATTAGAATCTTTTTATCATTAGATTAAATTTTTTTATTATTAGATTAATATAATGTATTTACTTAATTTTAATTCTTACTTTATTTACAGATTAGTGATATTTAATATAAATTTAATAAGTTTTGAGTATTAGAATATTTTTAATTTTTTAATATTTAATATAGTTACTTTTTAATTTTTAATATTTACTATTTTTTACTTTTAACTATTTATTATTTATATATTATATTTTTAATAAATTTTATATTTTAATTATTTAATATTTACCTTTTTTAGTATTTATTGATATTTTTAATATTTTTAAATAACCAAACAGTTAATTTTGTGGTCAACCTTTTCTTTTACGTCTTAACTTACGACAACCAAATACCGTAAAATACAATACACTTTTTCACTTAGAATTTTATATTAGCAACCAAGTACCGTAAAACTCACTTGCATGTAGCTCACTTACATAAAAAAATTTTTCGATCTACGACAGTCAAACGGACTCTTAATTTACATTGAGAATGCGCAAGAGATACTTGTCACTTTCCCAGATTCTGTACGAATCTTCCACAATAACCTTCCCATGTGAATTTTTCCATGGTTTGGCATTGTGTGAACCAAGCGGCAAAAGTCGAACTAAAGGCGTGTTTGTTCGTCGCAAAACGCCGCAAAACGCAATTGTAAAACTTATTTTCCATTTTCCGTTGTTTGTTTCGTGAAAAACAGTTGCAAATGCAACTCTTCTTTTCTCACTTGCATTTGCTACAGTTAAATTTGTGGTTAACTTTCTATTTATTTAGTTAATATTTTAGTAATATTTTACTATTTATACTAATATTTTATTAATATTATTGTTATAAATAAAATATTAAGATTATTAATTTTTTATCTCAAATTTTTATAATACATTTTAATTTGCAATAGTAGATTAATTTAATAGTATTTATAATATTTAAATCACTGCTACAGTTAATTTTGTGGTCACTTTTCCACTTACACTTTTACATTACCAACAAACACCGTAAAAAACAATATACTATACCATTTACACTTTCACTTATCAATCAAACAACCGTAAAATACATATACTTTTCCATTTACACTTCACTTTATCAACCAACACCGTAAAACCAATATATTTTCTCTACTACAGTTCACTTTTTCATTCTCATTTTACGACTTACGACTTGCGACGTTTTGACAGGCCCTAAATGTTAAACATGTTTTTTATTTATCTATTAATTTAAAAGTAATTGAGTTGGGCTTTTAAATAGGGTGGAATGTGCTTGATTCAAAAGTACAGCAACCAAATGGGCCTCTTTTACTGGGCTAACCTCGCATCATGGATTCGGTTCATGTGTGTGGCCACATCACATACAATAAGAGGACAATCACGTGTTACACGTGTATTGATCCTCTTATAATATGTTATATTTTGAGCCTCACACACATATTATAAGAGTTTCAATCCACGTGTCAACGCGGGATTCATCCTCTTATTGTATGTGTGTGTGGCTCACACACATGAACCGAATCCTCGCATCATGGCCTTCCAGCATATTCTTTCCCCACTACGAAGTAAACGAGAAGAGTCTGGGTGTTCGTTCCAAGGCCGGTTCTTTGTCTGCTCTTGGTTCAGGGGCAAACAAGCAATGTCTGTTTAATTACAAATAAACCCCTAACAGTGATTGTTAATTTAGCAAAGGCGCAAGGATATTATGGTCTTTTCCAATCATTATTTTATTAATCAAGCAAGAAAATGGAGTCGGTTCGGTGGGAAAACAAGGAAAAAAAGGGAGCCGAGAAGAGAAGAAGAGAGAGAAAGCGGAAAGAGAAATAAGGGAGAAGAGAGGATTTATTTTTCTTAATTAAAATTAAATTCTCGATTTCTTTTTGGAGGCAAAGGCATTTTTTTCCTTTTCTCTTTCGTTTTCTTTTTGCAAATTTTCTGTTGTTATTTTTATCAGATCGAAGAGAGTCCGCGAGGTCGATCGATCGGGACAGCAGGTGAAAATTCTTGACTCGATCTTTTTAATTTAATCTTAAATTCCTCTTTGAATCTGTTTTCATAGCTGGATTCATTTGATTATTCTCTCGGTTTGATGGTTTTTTTAAATTATTTTGCGCTGTTGATTCTGAGTTTTTACCTTCGGAATGGTGATTTGTTGACTTTTCCCTTAAGATTTGATTTTGATATGTTAATGGGGCTTTGTGGCCTCACATTTCTGCTGAAAATGAAACAAAAAGTTGAAAGGGGACACAAATTCCATATTTTTAGTTTTGATTTTGTGACTAATTGAAGTTATAGAGGTCCTTGTTCTAATAAATTCTGTGATCCTTTCAGATTCTTATATGATTGTCAGGTTTTGGTCTGAGATAGAAAGGGGGATAAATTTGGGAATCTGATCTATCCAATATAATTGTTTAATTTGGTTGAAAATTCTTACTTAGAAACAAGTGATTATCTTTGAATTGGCTATATATGAAGAAAATTTCTTAGATTCTGTACTTTTGAAGCATGATTTGCTTAGAGTGTTATTATTGCAGATTGAATCTGTTTGTTGGTCGATCTACCACGGGAGTGCTGCAAATTTAAGGTATACTTCTTTTGCTCCATAAACTAGGAGTTTTAGACTTTTGGCACTAAATCATGGATCCTGAGGAAAATCTATTGCGGATGTGTTTGATGTTAATTTTAGGGAAGGAAAATGTACGGAGGGGAACAATGGTACACCAATGTTTCCGATTTTCTTGGATGAAAATCAGTTCCAGTACGATTCCAATGCATCCACGACGCAGCTCCAGTTGTTTGGAAACAGTGAGTGTGAAATTTCTTTAAAACTTTATGGTTTGTTATAATTTATCATGTGCTTAATATGCTAATATAAAACAAATCTAAATAATCACCATTTTCTAGCTTGTCTTTAAGTGGATGCTTTGATGGAATCAATTCATTGCATTTGCTGAGTTGTATGTTGACCTCTGACAGTGATGATTCTTCTATACAAAAGTATCAATTTGAGTTTTCTCTTAGTGCATTTCATTTTAGTTTAATGCTCTGTTTTCCTTGCCTAAAATAGTCTTTTACTTCTGTTCTTTTTTGCTTTTTTACTTTCGGATTCATTGGAACTTCCATGCCAACCTGATCCCAGGAGAGAGAATAATTTTTACTTTTGTGCTACTACATGCATGTGACTGAAGTTATGGTTGTTAGAGGACTGGCTGTGCTATCACTTAAGTTACTGATGTTATAGTTTTGGTCAATTCTATGCTCATCTCCAAGCATATTTTAGCCACTCTTATAAGGTAGAGAGGTACATCATAGATATCTTTTTATGAATGAAAATTGAAGAATCTGAAGGTGATTACCTCTGTATTTTTGGTGAAACATCAAACCTCACTTTATTCTATATGTTTAGTCTCTTTTGGTTTAGTACTATTAATCTCATATCATATTGTATTCTTACTTGTCTCTGCTGATTCTAATTGTTGTTGTTGACTAATGAAGAGTGGCATGTCATAATTGCTTTCATTAACTTCCATAATCTGTGAGAGGTTTGGAAGGTGATCATTCAGTTTGATTGGGGGGTAAGGCAAATGGCATGTTTCATGAGCTGCTACGTTCCTGGAAGTGATGCTATATTTTCATCATAATGTGGGTTGATAAACCTAAATTGAACTATGCTTTTCTTTAGTGATTCACAAGATAACAGATTTGGCATCATGATGATAATTAGTTCTATTAGAATATTATTTTTTATTATAAAATCTCGACAATTGACTGTTATCATGTTATCCAAACAATTTGTATGCTTCAAAAAGGAAATTTTGTGTGTTTCCAAAGTAGCAATGTTCCGTTTGGCTCTTTTTTTTATATACTTGGATCCTGTTTGTTTCCTTAATGAATCTCCAATCTTCACTACTTATTTACTTGTTTTATTACCCTGAAAATTTGTATGCTTCAAATGAAATTTGTGCATCCACAAGTTTTCAATATTTCATTTGCCTCTTTTTTATGAAATATTTTATCTGTAATTAGTAGCAGTCAACTACATTTTTCATTTACCTCTTTTCATGAATGCTCTAGTAATTAGTAGCAGTCACCACATCTCACAAGTATGTTAATTAATTTATTTCTTCAATCATTTAATGAAGGCTTTCATTCATGATAATAATAAATCCTCTGCACTAAGGGCTTTTTGAGCAGTAAATTTTAAGGCCGACCTTTGAAGTGTGAGAATTATCTTTGTTTTTTTTGCTAGTTAGCTGTCGTGTAAGAAGTATCTTGAATCACAACCAGTTTGATCACAGAACACATTCTTCTTTATTCAATGGATAAAGTATGTACCATTTATAGTTCTGGATCAAATCTCTCAAAGTGAGTTATAATATTGCTCTATTTTACCTTGATTCTTCTACTTGGTTGGAATACTCTGTTGGTTATATACTAATATATATTTATGGCTAGCAGGATTGCTGTAAATGAAGAATCCAGATTTTATATCCAACAATATTCAAACCACGAAAGTAAATCCCGAAGAATGCCACACATTCTTCTATTTTGTTTTAAATAACTGATGAAATTATATGAGTGAACTTGGAATTTGAAATGTAGTTTTGTGGCATAGATGGTCTTGATGGACGATCCATTTAAACTTTCCTTCATGTGTTACTTGTGTCCACCATTCATGATTTGAATTTGCTATAAGTTATTGTCCTTTCTGTTCAGGCAACATATATTTTGTTGACGGTGTCTAAAACCTGGTATGAGATGTCAAATTCCATGACTCGAACGGTTGAGTTCAATGTGGTCGGATTGTATCTGATTGAGTTTTACAGCCAACTAGATATCTTAATAATCATAGTTGGGTTGTTTGCTTCAATTTAAGTTAGGTCTAGCTTCACTTGATCTATAACATTATTGTTTTCTATCAAGCTGGGACTTTGAATTCAAACTGGATCAAATCCAGATATTAATCTTGAGTGCTTGGGCCAACAAGTTGAACGGAATCATGCCCTCCTCTACTGTCTCCATAACCATTTTCCTTGTATCCAATTTGAAAGATTGCATACTAGTTTTGATACTCCTTTTAATACTTAAGCAGCTGTGCAGCTGCCAGTTGCTAGAGAGTATTTCAGTAATCCCTTTTATTTATGAGTGAAGTTTTATATGCATACTTAACTATGTGAAACTAAATAAGAGCATGATGATGTAAATAGGTTAGTGGATAACTATACAGCCATAAATGGAGCTGGAATAATTGAAGCATTTCTCAGATAAATTTTATAGATTGTCTTCATCTACAAAAATCAAAAATAAATAAGTAGAAACTCTATAAGATTCACAAGCCAGTGTTGGAGTTTAGTCAATATATTTCTTTTTTCTCCACTTCTTCTGAAAGTCTCGTCGGACCCAAAATATTTGGTCACTTCCATTTCTATACCGCTGGGCAAGCTATATTCATATTTTAAAAAATATTTGAAATTGGAATCATTGTTTGATATTTAGAAGAAACAAATATTAATAATTGGCCAAGAAAAGAAGAAACATGAAACTAATTGGAATTGGGTTAGAGAAAAAGCATGAGGAAGGAAGAACGGTGAAGAAGCAAAGTTATAAAAGCAAATAATAAGAGATAATAGAAGAAAGGGAAAAAGAAACATGTAAGAGACAATTAGGATTTATGATATATTGAAGAAGTATATTAAGGGATACTACAATAATGAAAGGGAAAAAAACATGTAGGAGTTAGGATTTATGATATATTGAAGAAGTATATTAAGGGACATACTAAAATAGAAACTAAACATCTTGCGCAGTTTAACTGCTCAGGCGGGTGGTTGTGGGAGAGTCACTAGGTGTTGGTGGTTGATCTTAGAAGTTAATGGCCGGGTATTTGTTTGAGATAACTACAATCTTGTAATCATGGAGTCCAAAACACCCAAAGAAATGAGATTATTCTAAAGCCCTGTATGTGCCTAACATTAGTCGTTGTTCTCACAAGATTATGCATGCTGATCCGAACTGTCCCTAGAGGATCTGTATGAGATAAACCGTGGTAGACTGAACTTGGTCCACTCGATAAGAAAAAAACTAGTGGTGACAACTAGTGGTGATACCTTGTTGCTTGTGTTGAAAGAGCCAAAGATTGAGAGAAATGTGACAAAACAGAAACTAGGTGTTCTTTAAGTTTTTAATTATGGACGGCTGGTTATGAAATTCTATGTGCTAAACTTACTTGCATAAAGGCTTTTGCTAACAGCTTAAGGCTTAGGTGGATTTTTTTTTTTCTAAAAACGCCATCTACCTGTAAGTTAAGAAGCATCACGACATGTATATGACACAAGTACGGCATGACAAGGATATGTCAACTTGTCAGCTCTGAAAGTTTCAAATATGACACTGAGCAAAATGGAATATGTATGATACCAAGAGATGCTGGATGTACCACAAGCGAAAAGGCACTTATGTGCGTATAAGTCTATCATAAGTTAAAATGACGTGTGCATACTGCATACTTCCTTTGCCATAGTATAAAATATATCATAGCAAAATCGAACATACTTCCTTTGCCATAGTATAAAAATATATCATAGCAAAATGCGAACATACTTCCTTTCCCATAGCATTAAAGATATATCATAGAAAATTCACCACCAATTAGTCATGGTCTGAAATCTGCAATCCAAAGTATTGGTAGGCATAGCAGAATTTATACATGAAAAGCCCTATTGAGACTCTTAGCATATCACGGTGAAAAACCTTTCATATCAGGTCGAGCTGACCATTATGGGCATTTATTTTTCATCATGCAATTGTTCAAAAGAGTTGTAAGGATAGATTGGTTCTTTTTAATTCTGGACAGTCATGCATCCAACAGGTCTCAGAGCCTTGTCAGCATTTAAGTTTCTAACATGTTCACAACCATGAGATTGTACTGGGTTGTTGGTCTTCAAAGTCTCGAACACTGCTGATAGAATATTTCTGAAAATATTAATTATGCTAGGAATCTTTACAGTCTGTACTGATCTCCAGTTTTGTCGGGATCTTTTCATCTTTTGTTTCACTGATCTGTGTCAGTTCTCTGTAGTTGCTGAGGTCAGTGTTATTTGTCGCCCGATCTATAAAAGGAGTGCCTCAACTAGCCCAATTCACATCAAGTACCTCTAGATTTTAACTCCAAAATTGTCTCCAGCTGGATGATAATTGTTGTTCTGTACTCTGGCAAAAGGGTCCAATTGTTATCACATGTTATTTAGCATGTGAATTCTATTTCTACCGAGAATGTAGCTAATAAAATTTAATCACTCCTTTTCCAACTTTGAGATCTCTTTATATGTTTTGGTTGCCCTTTGTGCTCTTACACAAGTTAGGTTGGAATCTTTTTCCCCTTCACTTTATCAACTTGAGTCAAAAAGCAGATGGACGTCTTATGATTAATCAAACTTACAAACCGTTCTCATAAAGTGTTGTTTTTATAGCAGAGTTCGAAGTATCGGCCGAGTCGGAAACACTTAAAGACTCATCCCGACTCGGCTGGTGGCGCGACGATACCGATACGCGAGACGATCTGGACCTCGATTTCTGACCGACTCGTGGCCGACGGTTTCGACTCGGCCCAGACCTGATATGACTCAATCTGACTCGGCCGAGTCGGGCTTGGCTGTCGGTGACTTTAAAAGAAAAAAGGAAACCTACCCCCACCGTCATCGTTGTCTTCTCGACCCGCTGCCGCCATTGTTGTCTTCTCGTCCCGCTACCGTTGTTATCTTTCTACCCGTAGCCATCGCCGTCATCTTATCGACCCAACGTCGTCGCCGTCGTCTTCTCGACCCACCGCCCGCCCGCCTCTCCCTCCCTCCCTCCGATCTCTGTCTCCCTCCGATAGCGGAGGGGGGGAGAGTTCTCTTATCTCTCCCTGTCTGTCTCTGTCCCGCTCTTTTTATTCTCTCCCTCTTTTAATCTCTCTCTCCCCCTCTTTCTAATCTGTCTCTCTCCCCCCTTTCGATCTCTCTTTCTCTTTGAGTTTAACTCTCCCCCTTTGTCATCCGATCTCTCTATTATATTCAACTCTCAAATCTCTCTTATATTTACCCATCAAATCTTCCGTATCTAGTTATTTACTCCTCAAATCTTTTTTATGTTTGAATTTTTTATATTTATCCCCAAATCATCATTTCTTATATTTACCCCCCCCAATTCATCATAATCCTCAAATTACCCCTTAAAACAAACTAACTCATTTTGGACATGTCATATATGAAATTGATGTCTATATATATTTATATATATTTTAAAGATTTGTGTGATTTTTCAGATTTTTTTTGAGCTTTCTGCTTGGCGTTTTGCACGTATCGCCCGAATTAATTCGAGACGTCGCGATTGATCCGTCTTAGTGGCCACCGAGTCGGCGACGAAAACTGCGACTTTGAACCATGTTCTGTAGCCACTTCATTTCTGACTTATCAGTTCTTAAGGATGATAGTGTGTAGATTTCTACTATGTGGTTTATTTTCTGGTCGTCAAACCTCTTGTATTATTATATTTCTTAACATATCAATATTATAATGAGATCTTTTGTTTCAACGCTGCCAATTTATCACTTTTAAAATTAAGATTTGATATTCATTCTCAGTGTGGTTCCATTTCACCCTCTGGCTTGTTTTTTGTCTTATGATAAGTGCAATTCCTCATAGCACATCTTATTATTTTGCCTTCTCATCTTGACGCTCTTATAGTCCCATGGATTTTGGAACTTTGCTACTTACATTATTCTTAAACTGGATGGCTGAAAAAAGATCGGTGTTAAAAAGGATGATATAAAACGAGAGGATCGCAATCGCCTTCAAACTAGAAATTGGGAATTAAGGTTTTGAAAGAGAAATGGAAAAGAAAGATTAGGGTTTAAGAAAATAATAGGAAATGAGGATAAATTTGGGCTTAGCATCTGTTGCACCACGGGTTTTCACACCCCTTACGCCACGAGCTTCACACCCAATCTCAAGAACTCAAAAGCTCAAGAACTGAAAATTTTCAATTCCTGTATTGTCTAATAATAAAAGAAGTCTGATGCCTATTTATAGGCTTTACAAAAGAGCACTTATAGGAGATAACTGATGTGGTATTAAACACCCAAATAAAATTAGATAATTATTCAAAATAAACTAAGGTATAAGAAAACAACTGGCAACTAGTGATGCTCTCATCATTTCCCCAGGGTGGGAGAAACTCGACCCTGTCGAGTGAGGGTTTCCTCATGAAGCATCTCAATCGGGCCAAGGTGTTGGTCGTGGCAGCAACACTGGTACATCACATCGAGACGATGGTGGTGAAGGTGGAGCTGGCCTCCGTGTCGGATCGACTGTAAAAGATGGTAGCTCGATCAATGTACCGATAGCAGACAGAGGCGTATCATTCCTGCTGAGACGAGAGCTCATACCAGGATCCCATGTCCTATTCAACTCGTAAGTAATGGAAGCATTTCTCTTCAGACTCTTATCGAAATCTGTACGTTAAGCGTGCAACTTCCTCACGGCCTCAGGGTGACTCGTAACCATCACCTTACTATCAACTGCAAGTTCCTACAAAATACTATACGGTATGCAACAAATTTGTAGGCGTCATTGCGAATTGTTGTCGGAGTATATCATCATATTGTGCAACATGCAAATGCAATGCAGAGGCACTCTAGGCATAATTCCTAAAGATAGAAAAAAGATATATCTGGGAGCCTAGGAAGGCACACATCTAACCCCATAGATGGAGGTATATTGGACTCAGACACAGTCGAAACAACTAAAAAAAAGCACTAGAAATTACATGCTGGATCATAGCAAAGAACTGTGATGACTCACTAGAATATGATTCGGTAAGAACGACCATAAAATTATATTCAACACAAGAAAACTTGAATGATTTACTAGGCACTGCTGGTATATTAGGCTTAGCTAACTCATTCACATCGTCACTGTTACCATCGGAAGACATGTGGACCTCATTAATAATCGGTGTGTCAGAACCAACTGATATGTCTTCATTTATACTAGCAGTCTTAGAAGGAAGAGGAACGTGGACACCCTCAACAACCTTCGAGTCGTTAACATCATCACTAGGCACAATTCTTACATGTTGACTCTCCGAGGGGCACTGATAATTGTAATGTCCATATTTTTCATACTTAGAACAGCGGGCCTTGTCATTGAGTAACGTTTTAAAAGTCAAGTATATCTTTAATGCAATATCAATGGCCTCTTTGTATCTCAATCATAGGAGCCAGTAATTATAGCACACTTTTTTTAGGCTGTAAACTCCGAACAAATCTAGTTATAGTCTCAGAATGATGCTCTCTCATGTCACTATGATGAATTAAGTCTTTAAATATGGCTACGTAATCTTGAACAGACATATGACCCTGACAGAGGTTATGTAGCTTGTCTGAGAAGTGGTCCTTATAATATTGACTAGTCATGATGACTCAAATGTAAAATCGAACAATCAAGTAGATGCAATAAAGAATCCTAAACTTAAGTAGTTAAATGCATGCACTAAGTGAAAAATTATCTTAAAGTATAAGTTCTAAATGCAAATAAAATGCAATCCTAAAATGATGAAAAGTAACATACACTAATGCAAATACTAGATAGAAGCAATAGCAATTCAACCTAACAGATTATCGCAATCCAAATAGTAGTTGCAAGTAATTTAACAGTTAACAATTCAACTCAAGGTAGAATATCACCTGAGGGGTGAGTCATTCACGCCCAAGCCCAAAATTTCTCTGAAAATCGTCGAAGAAATACCCACGCCGAAGAGCTGAAAATCACGCACAAGGTTCGGCACTAAACACAGACTGGCGAGGTCGAATCTGCTATTCAACTGCCTTCCAGTGGCTTCGGGACTCAGTTACGAACTCAACGCTTCGAACATAGCTCGAAACAGACTCTGAATGGGCGATAAACGGCTTCTCTGGGCTGTTGTGCACTTATCTACTGAGCTGAATCTGGTAAACGACCATATCTTGAACCTGAATGTGAAGGCTGTAGACGCGTAGTACTGAACTCCACGAATCCGTTGATTCGAAAACAACTCGAATCAGGCTTGAATTAAGCTTAGAATGGCCTTCGGAAAATCTGAACGACAATTGAGCTGAACTGAGGTAGACAGAGCTCACTGAGTCAACTCGCTGAGTCGACTCAGTCGAGTAGAACAGTTGCGAGTCAGCTCGGTTTGAGCTGGCGGCTCTGAGTCTCGGCTTGAACCGATGGCAGGCGGCTCGAGTCGGCTTGGGGACGGCTCACCGGGCCGATGACATCAGCAGGGTGATGTCAACAAAATTAGATTGGGTCAATCCGTGGGAAGCAAACGGGTCGGGTCTCTTAGCGGGTTTGAGAGCCTAAACCCGACTCAACCCATTTTCAATTTAACTCCAACCCCACCTGATCTGAGCTCGGGTTCTCTGCAACATCTGAGATGGTGGCTGAGATGGTGGCGGTGCCCTCGTGGGAAGGGGAGGAGGTCTGCGGTGGCGGCGAGTGGATCTGATCGGCGGGAGATCTGGTGCCCGTGAAGGTTCCTGAGCTCATTGGCGAGGATGTTGGCGGTGGTGTGAGAGCTGAGGGTGGTGGTGACACCAGTTTCGTTGGCAAGGGCAGCAGAGGTAGGGGGTCGTGATCGGTGCTCGTCGCAGATTGGGTAGGCGACGGAGAGGATATCTAAGGAGGACCTCGACGAAGACCTGTCGAGGATATTGGCGGTTGCTGGCGTCAGTGGGGTTGATCTCTGAGTGGGAATGCGACGGCAAAGAGATCTGATGATGGCGAGGAGGTTTGATTGGCGACAGAGCAAGGGAGGGGGTGGAACTTCAGGAGAGGGCCGCCGCGAGATGTCGAGAACTTGAGGAATGTGCGGCAGTGTCGGGGTGGTGGTGTTGGGAGGCGTCGGAGAAGGTGGAGTTTGGACTTTGTTGGAGATGGAGATGGAGGTGTGATGATGATGGTGATGGGTTATGATGGATGTTGATGGTGATGGTGGAGATGGTGATGGTGATTGGTGATTGTGGTATTGGTGGCAGAGGTGATGGGGTGATGTTTGGTTGGTGATGGCGAAGGAAGAGGGCGACGGGAGAAAACCCCTAGGGTTAAGGCTTTTTTGTTGGAATCGGAGGAAGGGAAGATGAACAGTAGAATTATTTTTATTTTTATTGTTTTTGATCTGATTAGAGTTTCATAACTTGATTTTTTTTATCTAGGGTTTTTGGGGGAGAGGAAAAAAATCGAAGGGCATTGCGACCAAAACTCTGATACCAAACTGATATAAAATCGAAGGATCACAATCACCTTCAAATTAGAAATTGAGAATTAGATTTTTAAAAGAGAAATGTAAAAGGAAGATTTGGGTTTAAGAAAAGAAATAGGAAAGGAAGATAAATTTGGGCTTCGCACCCCTTGCACCGTGGACTTTACACCCCAATCTCAAGAACTCAAGGGCTCAAGAAATTTAAACTGGAGAATTTTAATTCATTCATTGTCTAATAATAGAAGAAGTGTTTTTCCTATTTATAGGCTTTACAAAAGAGCGCTTGTGGGGGGATAACCGATGTGGTACTAACACCCACATAAAAGAAGACAACTGCTCATAAATAAACTAAGGCATAAGAAACAACTAGCAACTTGTGATGTCCTCATCAATAGGTGTACCTACCCATCAACTGGTCATCAAAGTTTTATATTTTGCGGCATGGCGTTACTTTCTCATAGTTGCTTCAACCAGATCTGTGCCCCTAGTAGAGAGGTTGATGTCAGCTAGAGAACTAGCTGCAATGATATCATTTTTGTGTCTGGTGCTTTCTCACTTGAGTTCTGTTGTATAACAAACTTATTTTGATGGAAAAGGTTCAAGGATGATAATAAGATGATGATCAAATGTTCTTCTGAAGACGATGTCCTGAATGTGTTTTTAATGACGTGTTTCCCAGGAATGTAAATCTGAGCATCTGTTTCTTATTGATTCAACATATAATATTTAATTTTGTGTACTTGTTATTTTGTTAACTGGCTTAGCTTTTAGAACTATATTTACATGTAGGATGAAATCTTTTTTGACTCTGTTGTTTTCACACCACTTTGCAGTTCCTGCAGCATGTAATGTTGATCCATCAAACTACATTGGAAACAATAATATTTCTTCTTTAAACCGAGCAAATAAGGAGCAGGGAGTCTGAAGATATTGCAATGCAGCAGAAGCTTCAGATTTCCTTAAATAACTTTTATCAAGATGAAACTGATAGGTCAGCGAGTATTCCTAATCCAAATGCTGTGTCAACCGGGCTGAGATTATCTTATGATGATGATGAGCACAACTCATCTGTTACAACTGCAAGTGGGAGCATGCCATCACTTCCCGTCATTATGTCACTTGGTGATAATTTAAGGACTGAAATTGAACGGCAAAAGGAAGAATTTGATCATTACATCAGAATCCAGGTATGATCTTTACCATAGACAATATAGACGAGTTTGCATCAATGTCTTTTGAGTTTTGATCTATCCCAATCGCTCAGATCGGAAGTTTGATGATACAGAAAAAATTATCATAAACTTGATTGCATGTTGCTAAGAAAATGTTAACTGTTTTGAACTACGTAACCAGGGTGATAAATTTTATATGAATTGAACAAAATCTTGTTGTTATATACTTTTCATGTTGAGGTCAGAGGTGAGCAAACATTTATGTACCTCAGACAATATAGTACATTTAATGCAGCCAAAGACATGGCACTAATGGCTTAGTGAACATGTGGATTTATACATCTTAGTGAACACTGTTGATTCAGAAATAGTGTAGGTGGTTCAACCACGCGAGTTCTCATTAATTAATGTGTATTTGAACCACTAGCAATCTATTTTAAAATCAATCTGCGCTAACATTTACGTTTTCCCCCATGTTTCTAGTTAAATGCATTGAATACTTACATCGTCATTTGTTCCAGAATAATCCTTCTTACCTGGCCGCCAAACGTAAAAAAATTTAAAACTATGCACTATTGCTATGAGTTTATGCTTCTCTAGTGTTGTGGTTTGCTGGTTACTAAATTTTATGGGATACCTATTCCTCCCACATTTTATTTTTCTTTATGAATGATAAGGATCGTTATATGGGTTATGGAAGATCATCTTGGATTTAATGATATATATATCCAAATCTGGATGATTTTTCATCACAAATCTGATACGTCATTTGCTAGTAGTTCTTATGATTGTTGAAATGTAGGATATATTGATA